>SNQJ01S0019687.1:419294-429359 GCA_010110895.2 Picea sitchensis
AATGTTTCAATAAACATTTTTTTATTATAAACAAGTCCTAAGGTGGCGGGGACGAAGAAGAGAAAGTAAGGAATGGCCAACCATAAAAGCGGTCGGACGGGATTCAAAATAGGGTTACAAGGGATACTCAGGAGAGGTGAGGGCCCGACGGTTAAATTGTATGTCTCAGAAATTTTGAGATCAAAATGCGTAAAACGGAAGAGGGAATGATGGAGCAGTTCAGCGGCTAGTTTGTATATCGTGGAATTCTAGGTGTTGTTGCAGGTCACGGAACAATGGAAGCTCAATCTTGAGCCCGCCTGTCCTAGAACCCGCAATCAAAAAACTGGCTAAGTATGGAATAGGGAAACAGTCGGTCGGACTCATTTTTGCTAATATATTGAAATTTGTAATAGATATCCCATTACCTGGAAAGATCTTTTCTGCATGTATATCGCGGAATTTCAGGTGTTGGTTGCAGGACGCGGAACAATGGAAGCCTGATCTTGAGCCCGCCTGTCCGGGAACCCGCAATCGAAAAAGTGGTTAAGTATGGAATAGGGAAATGGTTGGTCGGACTTGTTTTCGCTAATTTATTGAAATTTGTAATAGATATCCCATTACCTGGCAGGATTCTCATGCTCCATGTTTATGGACAAGTTGTGTAGGGATAGTCAGTGTGACTGTCTCCTCAAGGATTTTACTCATTAATGACAATATTTACAGTTGTTGCATGGTGAGTTGTTAGCATTAAACCTCAGTTATTGCATACTTGGAAAGAAGTGCGAAGCTGGCAGGCACAGGAAACTGTGACTAGGAATTGGATATTTCGTCAACCTGCCAACCTGACGATATGCGAAAGAGATTCCAAGAAATGGCCAAGTACGGAAAGCGGATGGACGGGCTTCAAAATTGGGTGAGAATAGTTCCTCGTGAGACATGAGGACCCGACAGTCAAATTGTATGTCTCGAAACTTTTGACTGCAAACTGTGTAACACGGAAGAGGGGATGATGTGGGAATCCAGCAGTAAATTTGTATATCGCGGAAGTCTGGGTGTTGTTTGTAGGTCACAGAACAATGGAAGTGAAATCTAGAGCATGCCTGCCTGGGAATCCATGATCGAAAAAGTGTCTAGGTGATCTAGGTGGATATCGGTGGCCACCCACCTTTTCCAACTAACTCAAAACAGTTTTCTGGCAATTTTGGTAATTTACTATTTTTAGTAGTTTTTAACTTCCGAGGCCATTTTGAGGGCCTAAATGAAGGATTTTTAGGATAAAGCTTCTCAATAATGTTCTAAGGCTCTAATTGATCCCCCTAAATGAATCTCCTCTAAAATACCTTTCCAACGAGCTATCGTGTGCCCAAAACGGAGATCCTATGCCAAAGTTACGCCTCGAGGAAGTTGATACACCAAACTACCCAAAACGGTGTCCACAAAACTATTGGTTTTTCATCTTCCGGGGTTAGGTTTTTGGATTTTATTTATGATAAAAAAGGCCTTTGGAGCCTCATTGTGAAAAATCATCTTCTTTCGAATGCAATTAGCGGACACATCTCTTCTCAGAGATAAGTTGCCACCATTCTAACGAGTCTTTCACTCTGTATTTTTACAGTCTTTGTACATTTTTGCTCATTAATAGAAAATTGTGTATTACTGTATCTATGTGTTTATGGTTTCATCTCTGATACATTTATGTTATATTATTGAATATTTGAGATGTCTCTGTACATTTATTTATTATATCTCCACTCTCATTTCGTGCCGAGAATAATTTGGATCAGTGGTATCAAAGCAGACTGCTCTTGATCATTTTATTTTTTCAGTGCATGTCCCCAACGAGGTCCGAGTATAGAAAGTTGGGTCTCGAGCTTGTCTCTCTTGAAGACAATTACTCTCACATTCCCAAGAACCCTCCATGGTGGAAGAAAATAAAAATGATGGAGCAGACGATTCTATCAATCTGTTGCTTGAGAAAGCTCTCATGCGACAGAGGGACGAATTGATGGGGATTTTTTCTCACATCCTTCAACGTCTGTCGATAGAAACGGGTGCATCTTCATCAAACATCCACTTTGGAAGCACCTCTCCTTTCAAGGTACAGGTTAATTTTGATATTCCCATATTTAAAGGTCATATAGATGTGGATTCCCTAGACAAATGGTTAAATCTGTTAGAAGGTTATTTCTTTGTTCATAGTTTTTCCGATGGGGAAAAGATCACCTTCGCACTCCTTAAATCTCTCCCCCGTGTCAAACATTGGTGGGAAAATTACTGGGAGAAAAGTTCAACAAATGAGTCTGGAATATATGGGGCCGAGCCCACTTGGGATTTTTTTGTGGATGCGGTAAAGGAACAATATTACCCTGTTGGCAACTATGAGGACCAGTACATGAGATGGACCAAACTGCGGTAAGAGAGGGGCCAAGTAGTTTCTAAGTTCACCAATACCTTCCATACCTTGCACACCAAGCTGGGTATCAAAGACTCTGAACGACATTTGGTTTTGAAATACCGTGGGGCTCTACACAGATACATCCAAACTGAAATGGATTTTCAGTACATCTCATCACTCGGTGCGGCTTATCAATATGTTGTTAAAATCGAGCACAAATTTAAGCACCAGAACAAACGGGAGTTTGGGTCTGCAATATGCAACAACCAAAGTATGATAAATATGGCCCTAACAAATAGTCTCCTGAAAACCAGTCCAAGCCACTGGAAAAGAAGGGTCATGGGAAGACAAAGAAGGACACTAGAAAATGGTGTGATTTCCACAAAATCCCCTGACACAACACTGAGGAATGTTGATCAAAATATTCATTGGTGGTCGAGATCAAATATAATGAGTCAAACCCTGATTCATAATCTGATTTTGAAAATACTGGTAAAAGAGAAATCATCGACGTAGACCCCACTATTATTGTCACAACCACAATAGTTCAACCAGAAGAACCAACAGATCCCTAAGAGAGGGAGCGCATTTTTCATTCACAGATGCGGGTGAAGGGGACCCCGCTGCATTTTTTTGTTGATAACGGAAGCCAGAAAAACCTCATATCAGCAGAGGTCGTCAAACAATTGGGATTGTTGACAACACCACACCCGCAACCATACAACATCAGGTGGTTTCGCCAAGGACGAGATCTTTGTGTCAGCCAACAGTGTCAATTTTCATGTGACATCCAACCCTTCAAGGATGAGGTATTATGTTATGTTTCCCCACTGGATGTTTGTGATGTTCTCTTGGGCCAACCATATATGTGGAAGTTCCATGTTGTTTATGAGTCTCAACCCCGCAGTTTCATTGTTTCTCTGGGGGGGTCATCTCTACAGAATACTAGAGGTAGTTTTAAATACTGCTCCACCTAAACAATGTCGCAAGGTAGTATCTCATACTACAAAATTCAGCTTCTTCACAATATGTTCAAAAGGTGAACAGAAGGATACTACAACCACTATAGCCTCGGCCCAAGCACCTTCTATCCAATAGAAGCAGGTCAATTGCAACAAAGTGTAAATATTCCTTCTGCACATAGGAATCTCATGTAGCCAGATTGGTTAAAAATTTCCAACCCTTCCAGCCACATGTTCGTGACAACCTTCAACAAGCTAAGCAGTGCAACTTCTCCAACAAGGTAAGAAGCTCATCAAGATATAGATTCAATAAACGCTTTTCCCTCTCCCCTGGGAACTCAACGCAATGGATACCATTTCTTCCTAAGGAGGTAAGATTGATATAGGTGGATATCGGTGGCCACTCACCTTTTCCAACTGGCTCAAAATAGTTTTCTGCCAATTTTGGTAATTTACTATTTTTAGTAGTTTTTAACTTCCGAGGCCATTTTGAGGGCCTAAATGAAGGATTTTTAGGATAAAGCTTCTCAATAATGTTCCAAGGCTCTAATTGATCCCCCTGAATGAATCGCCTCTAAAATACCTTTCCAACGAGCTATCGTGTGCCCAAAACGGAGATCGTATGCCAAAGTTACGCCCCGAGGAAGTTGATACACCAAACTACCCAAAACGGTGTCCACAAAACTATCGGCTTTTCATCTTCCGGGGTTAGGTTTTTGGATTTTATTTATGATAAAAAAGGCCTTTGGAGCCTCATTGTAAAAAATCATCTTCTTTCGAATGCAATTAGCAGACACATCTCTTCTCAGAGATAAGTTGCCACCATTCTAACGAGTCTTTCACTCTATATTTTTACAGTCTTTGTACATTTTCACTCATTAATAGAAAATTGTGTATTACTGTATCTATGTGTTTATGGTTGCATCTCTGATACATTTATGTTATATTATTGAATATCTGAGATATCTATGTACATTTATTTATTATATCTCCGCTCTCATTTCATGCCGAAATTAATCCGGATCACTAGGTATGGAATGGGGAAGCTTTTGGTCATAGTCGCGATATAAAAGCACGAGTACAAATGTGAACTTGTAATTCCACCAACCCGTGCAGTTAGACATTTTCGGAAAAACGACTAAGTAACGAGAAAGAGAAAGTAGAGTGGAAAAATAAACGGGAATCTGGTTAAGTATAGAAGAGGGAAAAGAAGGGCTAATATATTCAAATCTGTAATAGATATCCCATTACCTGTCAAGATATTTTCTTCATGTTTCTGGACAAGTTTTATACTTATTGCATACTTGGAAATAAGTGTGAAGGTGGCAGGCATAGGAAACAGCGACTAGGAATTTGGAGATTTCCTGAACCCGCCAACCCGACAATCCACGAAAGAGATTCCAAGAAATGGCCAAGTATGGAAAGCGGTCGGACGTGCTTCAAAATAGGGTGACAAGGGTTCCCGAGGAGAAGTGAGGCCCCAACGGTCAAATTTTATGTCTCGGAAAATTTGAGTGAAAAATGTGTAACATGGAAGAGGGGATGATGTGGGAGTCTGGAAGTCAATTTGTATATTGTGGAAGTCCGGCTATTGTTTGTAGGTCACGGAACAATGGAAGCGCAATTTAGATATCGCTTTCCTGGCAATCCTTGATCGAAAAAGCGGCTAGGTATGGAATGGGGAAGTGGTCGTTCGAAATCGTGATATAAAAGCATGAGTGAAAATGTGAACCCGTGAGTCCGCCAACCCATGCAGCTAGACATTTTTGGAAAAACGACTAAGTAACCAGAAAGAGAAAGTAGAGCGGAAAATTAAAGGGGAATTTGGTTAAGTATAGAAGAGGGAAAAGAAGGGGATAGAAGAGAGTGGGAAAACAGAAAAGCAGAGGGAAATTTTCGTAAGTGGGAATTGGTCTCAAACAAGCCCCATTGTTTCAAAACCATCATTTTCTAGTCCAATATTTTATCCACTTACTCATTTTCTATTGTGCTTGTACCATTAAAAAGGGTGTGAGCAAATGCTTTGTTGACGATTTGTTTTTATTGCAACTTGTGGGAGTAATTTTGTTCTTGATACATTCTTCAATGAATTAACATATTATTTTAAGTATTAAACTTCCTGCATGATGGGTTGTTAGCATTAAAGATTAATAATTGCATATCTAGAAATAACAATGACGAACTTGAATTTTAATATTGTGGTTGATTTCATAGTCCCATTTGACTTCAGCTACCATATATCAATTTTATTTTATTTTAAATATTCGCGAAGAAGAAATTTGGTAATTTCATTAATAAAGTAAAAGTGTTGAAATAAAGGCCAGAGGATGGAAAACTAATAAAATGTTTCCTTTTGGAGTAAAGGAATCAAGGAAGCAAAAGGGAAATAAGAGATCGTTTGCTCAGCAAGGTTGAGATCAAAACAAAACTTCTAGGTCGGGGCCCCAACTGTCGCATCGTGAATTAGTGTTGCTATGTTCTATCTGCATTACGAATAGAATTGAATGTTGGTTTGAAACGGTCTGAAATTCATTTGTGTTTCCATAGAAGCCTGATGGGATCGACACAATGCATTGTCATATAATTGTTCAATGCTCCATATTAGATCAAATTTATTGATCCAATACAATATTCAAGAATTACGAGACTATCAAACCATGCAAACACGAAGAGGTGTCAAATCCAACAAAGAAGCATCAACCAAGATTCCAAGGAAACTTTTTTAATAGTTAATATACAAAAAACAAAATAGTGGGCAGTTTATATTTATCCATAGACATTGGACTGAGTTCTTTGCACCGAAGCATTGAACATATTTTTCATAAATACAGGTGCAGGAGTTACAAAAAAAAAAAAACATGCATACAATTATGTGTTGTTCCTTTAGTGCGACAACATGCAGGAGACATTGAGAAGCTCTTGAACATGCATACAAAAATCATTACCATGATTTTTTAGGAATTCCTTGCAATATTCTCCTTGGAAGGTCAATGTTGGTTGTCGCAATCTCAATATCTTGCGGAATATCTGAGATGACAAAGAAACAAGAGAGTGATTCCGTAGTGGAATAATTCTTTGGCTAGAAATAGGTCAACAACACTCATTCTCTTGATGATGGTGACCTAGAGACATTGCAAAGCACCACTGAATTGTACAAATAATAGGGAAAATTCCTCGATGAGAAGAGTTTCCAATCCACGGCCACCACTGCTAAGAGTACGACATCCCACAGCATCGCTCCAATGGCCCACCCCAGTAAGAAAGCAACCCAGAATTATTCAAACGCAGGAGGACATAAGTACCCTCCTCGCGGTAAAATTGATAGTTCTCACAAGCTTCCCGTGAGGAAGAAGAGAAAAAATGTTGTAGGGCAAGAGGAAGAGCCTGAAACTGAAAGTGAGGACACACTAAGAGACCACCTCCTTACAGTTAGACACTTCAGGGACAAAGCTTGCACGAGCAATTCGATAGATCAAAATTACTTCGTTATGAGTGGAAGGGGACCAAGAGACCCCCTCCCTACAAGCAAAGACTTCAACGAAACATACTCCATCAGAAATTCTAGAGGCCCAAATTACTTTGTTCTGGGTGGAAGGAGATGAGTAGTAGGAATATGCCTTACACCAGTTGGAGTTCTGGTCCTCACCCCCTAAGATGTTAATTGTATATCCAGGGAACAGGAGAGTGGCCCCGCAATTGAATAATTCTTTGCTTTGAAATATATCTTTGGGCACATCAAGAGACCATTTCCTTACAATCAAAGACTTGAGGGACACAGGTTGTACCAGGGAAAAATCCAAACCCAATCCAAAACCCTAAAAATGAAATGAAAGGATACATCTCTGAGGACAAGGACCACCATCCAAGCCAAGAGACTCAAACTCTCGAGCTGCAAAGCGGCTATTGCGTTCAACGTCGGTTTCTTTTTTGAAACCACTTCCTTTGGTCTTGTCAGGGCCGCCATTGTCGAGCCAGGAAGTGCCCCCCATTATGGTTGATTTCAATTTGGGCACAAGAGTTGGAACAACATCTTCATTTCCATCATCCATCATTGTATCATCATTCATCAAATCATATTCTTCTAGCTTGAAATCGAACACATCAACCTCTGCATCGGCCATCAATGCAGGCGGGTGGGTTGTCTGAGCAGGGGAGTTGCCTTGGAATTATTTGGCTTGAAATATATCTCTTATTGCATCAAGGGACCATCTCCTTTTTTTCTTCTGGGCAGAGGGAGATGAGTAGTAATAATATGCCCTGGAGCACTGGAACTTTTGGTCATCATGTCTGAAGGTGTTTACTGTATCTGGATAGAACTGTTGTCGAACTGCTGCCATAAGTTAATGAGAATGTATGTTTTCTCCATATGATGTTTGAAATGAACATTCGAAAGGGATAATATAACCCTCCAAAAATATTGGTTTAATGCATATCAATCGGAGATATCCTTGAGCCTCTCACTGATCAATGACAATCTCTATGGTTTGTGCATAATGATTTGTTACCATTAAATCTTACTAATTGCATACTTAGAAAAAATTGCGAAGGTGGCGGTGATGGCGAAGAGCGATTAAGGATTGGAGATTTCATGAAGCCGCCAACTGGACAACGCGTGAAAGAGATTGCATGATTCTTAAAATGAACACTCAGAAAGGATAACACAACCCTCTGCAAATCTTGGTTTAATTCATATTAATGATAGATCTCCTCCAGCTTTTCGGACATTAATGACAATATTAATGGTTCCTGTAGGATGAGTTATTAGCTTTAAATCTTAATAATTGAATATCTAGAAAGAAGTGTGAAGGTGGAAGGGATGGCTAAGAGTGATTAAGCATTGGACATTTTGTGAACCTTCTAACCCGCGAAAGAGATTCCAAGAAATGGCCAAGTATGGAAAGTGGTTGGTCGGGCTTCAAAACAGGGTCATAAGTTATACTCAGGAGACGTGAGGGCCCAATGGTCAAATTGTATGTCTCCGAATTTTTGAATCAAAATGTGTAACACTAAACAAGGAATAATGACGGATTTCGACGGTCAATTTGTATATCGTGGAACTTTGGTTGTTGTTTGTAGGTCACGGAACAATGGAAGCACAATGTTTAGAAGGCCTGGTCGAGAACCGACGATGGAAATAGTGGCCAAGTATGGAATGGTGAAGCGGTTGGTAGAACTTGTGATATAAAATCATGAGACATATTCAGAACAGGGGATATTGACGAGCTTCAAAACAGGGCCACAAGTTATACTCAGGAGGCTGGACCGATGGTCAAATTGTATGTCTCCGAACTTTTTATTGCAAAATGTGTAACACGGAACAGGGCATAATGACGGACTTCGGCGTTCAATTTGTATATCGTGGAACTTCGGGTGTTGTATATAAAACCATGAGACATTTGGATAAATGAGTAAGTAACTAGAAAGGGAAAGTAAAGGAGAAAAAGAAAGGGGAATTTGGTTGTCAATTTGTAGATCGGGGAAGTCTGGGTGTTGTTTACAGGCGGTAGAACAATGGAAATGCAATGTTGATCTCGCCTACCCGGGAACTCGTGATCCAAAAAGTTGTTGAATATGGAACAGGGAAGCGGTCGATCAGACTCGTGATATAAAATAATTAGTGTAAATTTGAATACGTGAATCCGCCAACCCGCGCACCTAGACATTTTCCGAAAAATAACTAAGTAATCAAAAAGGGAAAGCAGAGGGAAAAAAGAAAGGGGATGGAAATTTTCGGAAGCGGGAATTGGTGTTAAGAAATCCCCATTGATGGTATTAACAGTAACTATGAAGTGCATTAAATAGGTGAATAGTCTCTTCAATCAAGGAATAGATCAAGCGAGTCATGCTTATACTTTCCAGGATGTGTTTGCATAAGAGAAGCATTGAAAGCACATGAACAAAAACACACATGGAATTGGTTTTCTCTTACATGTGGGATATGTTCCCATGAGAAATTAACTGAGCCCATGAGAACACTGAACTACAGTAGGAAAGCACATGAACAAAAGTCTGCCAAACACAAGACAACACAAAACCAACAGAGATTGGGCATTGTATCCCGGCTATTAACCAAATCCCCAAATCGGCACCAAGAAACTTGTTGATTAATATTTTACCATGAAGAAATATCACTATGGACATTTGCTTTTGATAGTACTATGTTCTATCACTACCAGTTCTAACAATGTCAAATTTCCAATATTATTGGAAATGCCTGATGGTTACGTTCAGAGGAGAAAGTGTTATTGGATAAATCCGTAAGTGCGGACACAAACCGATCTCCCTAGATCCACCTAGATCTAGAACAAAGCAAGACAGAATAATACTCTTTCCCTAGATTTCGACTATTGAATGAACTAGGAGGCAAGAACAAGTTACATACCTTATAATCGCTTCCTATGGTCTTTGTTGCTCCTGCTTCGCTCCAGTGCTCTTGTGAAGTCAAGACCAAGACAACACAAACCAACCAAAGTGAAGAAGCACAATCTATTCAACAGTCAATCTATGTATATGATCAAGGAGTTATACAATAAAGTGGAATTAGTTTTATGGGAAAGGGACATATTACTGTATCATATTGATGGAAAGTAAAGATTACAACCTGAGCCTTGATGTTGCAAACTTCCTTTCGATGGACCTTGGCTCTGACACACACACTTTCTCACTTGTATGAAGAATATCAACCACCTTTGATAAATGTGTTGGAGTTCTTAGCTGATGTAGCAT
>SNQJ01S0019688.1:0-32989 GCA_010110895.2 Picea sitchensis
GACTGATCCTGGAAGTAAGTGCTCCATCAACTTGTCAGCCTCTGCAATCTACTCAACTAATGGAGTCTCCAATAGTTGTGACCCTATCTCCTCTGGCTGACCTATATGTGTGAGGTCAACTGCTAGTATGTCTTGTACCTCTTCCTGGATTTGTGGGTCTACATGTCCACGGTGTCCATCCCTCACACAAGGCTCATCAATCATACTTGATGTGCCACTGATCTCCTTATGTGACGTGGCTATCATGGGTGTCTGAACATGTGTTAGGTGTGGCATGGCCCCCATAGGAAGCTCATCATCTCCAGATGCTAACACGTGTGACCCCTCACTAGTGTCACCACTCTGTTGAGGCATAAGGTCATCAATGGTATGTGATATGTCTGCTGAGACACTGCTACTATCGTCTTGTCCATCCTACTTCCTATCCACTACACAAGGGTCATCATCCTTCTCAAGTGTGCAAGCGTCAGTGACCTCCGTGCAAGAGTCATCATCACTACCCTTTGAGGTAGAGTCACTATCACTAGCCTCTGTGAAAGAGCCACTATCATCATCGAACTGCTCAAGATAAGCCTCAATCGATCCATCCTCACATGCCTCATCATCACTGTCCTCTCATACCTCAACAATATGCTTCTTACCCTTACCCCTACACCTATGAACGATATGCTTTTTACCCTTACCTCTACACCTATGATCAAGTTCCAAAGGAACCTTGCAACCTGTGTAGAAAGTTGTGTGCTCCTAATGGTTGTGGGGTTTCTCCATGCTTCCTCCCATCTAGTTGCTTCTTTTTTATTTTCACCAAGAAAGATCATCCTCTATAAAATATCCCATTTTCTCCAAAGGGGATTTCTAAAGGCTGCATACTGTAGGAAGGTTATTGTAGCCTTAGTTTCTTTGCTAAAGCCATCATACATGATCTCCGCACATCATATCTCAAAGGTTATCTTATCAATTTCTTTCCCACTATCCATTTATCACTATGAAAGACCCTTCAGGTTTGGGTGATTTAAGCTCGATACCACCAATGATCCTAAGCCATTATGCAAGGATCATCACTTGTTTTGGTGTCTTTTAAAACTTTTCTGAGTGAGGTATTTGGTCAAACAGCTTGTCTATCTTATTGTTTAGATGTGTTTATATGTGTAATCCAACAACTAATAGAAAGATATAAACTATGAACATACTCAACTATATGGCCAATATAGACAAGCCAAAACATCTCAAATCTTCTTTATTCATAAATAGAGAAACCTACTACAATGAAGATGTCGATCCGAAATGCTCAAATGTGATGGCCAAGAAGATAGACAATAGATAAGAGTTGCTACAAAATGCTCCCCGCTATCACAAAAGCATGCCCAAAGGCTGAATAAGAAATGAAGATCAATACAAGCATATCCAAATGCCAAACTCTCCACAAGAATGCCATGCTCCAATAGAAGGCCGAAACCTTCAGCCAACACAACCCTCATACTAGTGTCCAATCACCCTTAATAAATATGCTAACTGGATAGATCGGGTGATGGTAAGGATAACCTAGGTGCCTGAATCTCTAAATCCACTCTCAAACCTTGTATATATGAAATCTTCCACTAAATGGTGCACCCCACCGGATGACTAAGCTCCTAGGATAATTCTTGGACCTCAAGGAGGCCTCCAAATGCTCAAACTCTCTAGAAATATAGATCGTGACACTGTAAGTTACCAGGTGAAGTCTTAGGGTCATATTTGAAGTGTAACCCCTCCAAACGGGCTAGATCTGGATCTCAAATGCCCTCCTTCTCTTCAATTCGCCTCCACCGCTTCAAGAAATAATTTGAGCCATAAATATCTCAGAAGAACTAGATCTGATGTCCAAGGCCCTATAATGAAACCCAAGTGATAGAATCTCAACTCACACCTCCTACATCGAATATCTCTCCAAATATGGTGCGCCCCCTTGCTGGAAACCCCCCAATGAAATTTCCTCCTCTTCCTATGCTTGTGGTTGTATAGAACCTCCTGCACTGACGTAGATCTGAACTAGAATGATGTGGGAGAGTACAGATCTCTCCGAGACCATGCTTGGGACAAGTTAGGTGGAATATTTCACCATCGAATCATCCTTTAGGGTTTGTTGTCGTAACCCTCAAAACCCCCAAGAGATGGGCCTTCCAAGAGCTACAAAGCCGATATCAAACCGGGATAAAACACACATGAACTCAGAAGAGGCTCCCTTTGCCTTTCCTTTGTACTTTTTGGTTCACCTTGTCCTCCAAAGTGACTTCTATTTTATTATTTAATTAATTAATTAAATCACTTTAATTAATTAATTAAACTTTTACCTTTGAAAATCCTCATGATCTCTTCTTGTGGCTTCCCTGGCCACCTAAAGTCACTTCTAGCCATCCCATCCTCAGAGTAGAGCTTCTCCTCCCGATTCCAATGAGCTATTACACCCAGAGGTTCCTCCAAGCACAGCCCAAATCTCTTTAGTGAATTCCACTGACTTATAGCTCAAAATAGTCAAATCATGGAAACTATCGAAATGCATGAAACCAAAGCCAACCCAGGCGGAATAGCTCGTAATGATGGAATATGATCATTGATACAAGATGGACCCCACAATGCCTTCAAATAACCTTGTACCTAATTATAACATCTCGGGCCATTACCAATATCATAACTCTGATTGTGATGAAGTCCCAAAGTAGATACTATAGACACCCAACAATTCAGTACAACCACATGCAATTCCGAATCAAATGGGAGGTTGTTTTGATGGATTTTATTGTTGAATTGCTAATCGATGACAAAGAGACATGACTCGATTTTCAGAGTAGTGTATAATTCGACAAAGAGTGCTCACTTTATCCCCTGGTATGATGACATATCGTAACTGACATAGCCAGAATTTTCATCAGTGAGATTGAGAGGCACGCCATGGTGTGTCTAAGAGTATTATATCTGATCAAGGATCGTTTTTTATTGGACGATTTTGGACAAGTTTCAAGCAGGCCTTGGGAAATCAACTAAAATTTAGTAATTACTGAGACACCAAGACCGACGGCACACCAACTAATGAACCAAACCTTGAGGACATGTTTCACATATGTGATCGAAACAACAAAAGATTTGGGAAGAATTCTTGCCACTAGTGGAGTTCACATACAACAACTGCATAACTACTAAGATGGCTTTTGATTTTCTTTACGAGTGACCATGTCGGATGCCCTTGAGTTGGGATCGCTTGAGGATAGGGTCCTACAGTTGGACCAGGTTTATCCAAGAATTGGAATATTAAAATGAAAACTATAAGACAAAGGACCAAGGAAGCAGGATCGCCGAAAAAGTTATCACGATATGCTCCATCGTAATTTAATTATAGTTACGTTGTGGAATCGAGTATTTTGCACCAAACCGCAAAAGAGTCTCGGGATCAAGTTTGGAAAAGGGGATAATTCCATTCTACTATGATATTGTGGAAGGAGAGACCCATGGTCTGATGACTAGCCTCGCTGTATTCTTGAGGCGATGCACTACATCTTTCATGTATCTATTTTTGAGACATTATATTAGTGATCCTACATGTTATTGACATGAGTTCCTTGCGGTGTGTCTGGATGAGGGGTGCTCTCATTGATGAGCCGACCACATCTTGATCATCGTGATTCACCACCATCAAACAAGAGATCAATTCAAGGTCCAAAGGGGATTTCAACCATAGTCCGTACTCGGTGACTTGGGAGGATGCATATGATATGCACCAATAGTTTCCATTTTTGTTTGATAAATAGACATATGATACAGTGATACACATTACTTCATATATACCAGGAAACTTTGGATGAAGTTTAGATTGCCGGGGTGTATGTAACATACTAATTCTAATGACCGAGAACTTATTTCCTAGACACTTGTTCGCAAGTGATCCAGACATTATGTTATTAAAAAAATTGACTTTCTTTGATTATGATGCGTTATGGGTAGGTGACATGTTGTTTTACTTCTACACGACATAGACAGGTGCCATTGGACTCCGCTTTTACTCAATTGTGCGTGGTTTTCTCACCTTGAGGGATGCAGTAGGTATCAATGGAACCCCGACCTAGGATCGAAAGTTAGAGTGTGCCATTGGGGTTTGATTGTTTTATCAGGATATTAGTGCATCCTCACTAGATGATATGATACATGGATATAAAACTCACATGATTTGTTGATGATGTATAACCATAGCTTGCCTAATTTACTCATGTATGGGAGTAAAGGGGTCACACACTACTAGATGTGAGGGAGAGGTGTGGACAACAACCATGCCATAGCCTACTAACACTTTCGTCAGGCTCTAAACTGTAGGTTAACGACACCTAGTTCGAGGGACCCACGATGCCATTAGGGTAGATCATGATAGCCACCACGATGATTCTAAGGGGTACAATAAGGCAGGGGCCTTATTCTAGAATCCCTTAGTCTCACAAGTTCACACCAAGGAGGTTGACCTGTGGGTTATTGATGACTACCTATCAATCAAGAGGCGCAGGCACCTTGGAGCATGTAGTGTGTCCCAAGGGAACGTCAGCAAAGGAACAGATGAGGCGAGTGGTACCCTTTGAGCACCTAAAAGGCCCTGAAGGGCACGCCACGTTGATGATGATAGAAGGATGAAAATAGATGGCCCTAAGACAAATACATGTTAAGTAATACCCTTAAACCAATTTCCTAATTAAATGTCAACCAATAATGTAAATCTAAGTACTAAGTCTAAAATTTCATTAGGGGTGTAAATTTTGTCTACCTTAAAAACAATAATAATAATTAAAAGAATAAAATAAACAAAAAGATAAAAATAAAATAAAATAATAAAATTTAAAGTAAAAACCACTCAAGTAATAATTATGGTCCTCATAAAATCTTGTAACATGAAGGAGTAAGAAATTAAATTATTCATAAGAAAATAAAATATGGATATAAAAAGCAAAGAGGGAATTAATTATTTTATCATTTGACAACTAAAAAAAACATATACTAAATTAATGATAAAAGGGAAAGGGGTTATATTCCACACTTGCCTTTTGAGTTCTAAGTAAAAGGAAAGAGGGAAAAATAAAAAAATAGTAGACTAGGGAAAGGAGGTAACATAAAAGGAAAAAGGGGAACTTAAGGGAAAAAATGGGAAGTCAACTTAGTAAAGAATCCACATTTAAGATCTTCTAATTTTAAACCGAATTATAATTCTGCTAATAGGGAAAGCCTTTAAGACCTATAAGGGAATCTAGACATCTAGAAGTGATTCTAGGAGTAACTCTAGGTGGGTGAGGGAAATAAGATAATTAGTTAATTAAAGAAAGAAATTAATGGAGGAATGTAGGATGGGTGATAATTTGTACGGAGAAGAATTTTTATGAATTTATTTTTAAAGCTTTAATTAAATAAGATTTTAGGAAAGAAAGGAATTTCGAAACTCTATATAATAAGGGAAGGATAAGGATGAAAGGACATCTTTTGTTTGCGTAACGTTACGTTGCAAAAATATTGACTTGACTAATTTACTTGTGGGAGTTGGGATACCCAACTCAGAGAGGAGTGGTAGCTCGGCCTTGCAAGGTGAGCTGGGAGCTAGACAAAACCTATGGATAGTGTGTGTGGCTCCTTTGCGGCTCAGGGGGCTAAGGGGGAAGAAGAGTACCCCTAGCATTAGCTAGGAGGTACTGGTGAAGTCTCGACGGTCGGCGAGCGGGAGTTTCACGGAGCGCGCAGACGTCACTCAGAGCGAGCGAACAGTAAACAATATGCTTTCTTCGTTTGAATGGTAGATTGTTGTAGGTTTTATGATTGGATCTGCATGTTTATTATGTAAGTAGAATGGATGTTTAGATTGATTGCTGAAATCTTTCTTAGCCTAGCTCGACAATTGTTGACTCTCATTGCCTTCATCTTCCCGCATGTCGTGACTGCCCTGTGTGTTGATTGTGACCCTGAGGTTGTTTAGCCCTTGTCCATAGCCCACCAGTCCTCGCCTGAGAAGTTGGCTAGGAGTCTGATCTACGATCTTCACCTTAGCATTAAAAGACCTATGGATCTCAACGCCCTATTTTTTTGTGCTAGGATGGTGAAGTGAAGGACGAACACATCCGTAGTCCACCTCTGTTGTGTCTTTGGCCGTTTGTTGTCTTACGTCTCTAGCAAGGTACCTCTGTGTATGGAGCTCTTGTGTCGTGTTGGATTTCCTTGCGATCATCTCAATGACCTCTCCCATTGGACCCTTGCGTTCATATACTGTTGGTTGAGTTGATTGATATCCTGGTAATATAAATAATTTTACTTCAGTCCGCAATTTTATTGATATCCTTGTAATGTAAAGAATTTCATTTCAGCGCACAATTTTTTATGTCCTGGTAATGTAAAGAACTTCATTTCAGTCCAAAATTTTCAATGATATCCTAGCAATGATAAGATTTAATCTCAGTCTAGGATTTAATATTAGTCTGCAATTTTTTTTCTCATACTGGTATCGTGGAACGCAAGAATAATCTAATTTAAATCTACATTGTTGGGCATCTTGTAAAATGAGCAAAAACCTAAATTGTAAGTCGACATTTTAATTGGTACTCTAATTTGGGTATCGTTGGTGTCCTTTTCCAGCCTGCATTTTTTTTCACCTACCAGCGATCTGTTTTCATTATCATTTAACCGGTCCCTGGAGGTGATTTGGGGGTCTGCAATTCTATTCTACCTAGCTAGCTATTTCCAGTTCAATTTAAAATTGTCAAGGTGGTGAATGTGGCCCTGGATTTGTATTGATCCCTAACTGAGTTGTCACTAGATTACCACGAATTTGCTCTTAATTAATGATTGTGTTTCTATTGAATGCCACTCTATGCCTAAATTCTTGACTATGTTTTATATATATATTACTACGCTTTTTAAAAAAAATAAAATTGATGAAGATGCTTGACAACATGTTGCTCCTTGAGTGAAATTGGGACTGCTTTGCTGTGCGATTTTTGATGTAGTTATAGATGTAATTAAAAGACAGTGATTTAACCCCTCTATTCTACAACTTTTTTTGCTATATTTCACTGCTAATTTCGACATTTTTATCGGGTGGACAACAACTTATTCCACAGGCTTCACACCACGATTTCGTGGCTCTCTACCCGTTTTGCCACCACAAATCCTTAGCAAATCACCCAGGGTTACCCCTCAACCTCTGAGCAAACTCACCCGGCCTTCATGGCCACGTCGCTTTTTGTTATACGAGCATGTCCGCGTTTAAGTGTTGTTTCAAGATCAATTTAGTTAGTGAGTGTAATACGCTCTTACTCCACGTAATCATTTTAATTATGTGTTTTATGCTTATTTAATAGGCATTGTTAATCCTTTAAGACTGTCGTTTAACACGCTAGTATAGTCGTTGAATCTGGTAGTTATTGCGCTGAACTAAAATAAAATTTTAATCCTAAGACTGGTGTTTTAATGCTTGGGTATAGCCGTTGATTCTAGCGGGTTAATGCTCTAAGTTGAATTGAAAATTTAATCCCTAAAGCCTGGCGTTTTAATGCCCTGATATGGTCGTTGCATCTACAGGATGCAAGATAAAATTCTTGCAGGTAGACAACATAGCTATAGGCTATGAAACTGTCAGAATCACTGCATTCGGCCAAGGATTACCAAATGGTGACGGATCCCTACAATAATTGGAAAGGTTTCAATCTTAGAAGTTATTTTATTGTTAGGAAATACAAATTGTAGCAAAGTCCTAATATCCCACCTGGCAGTGAAGTTAAGAACCATAAAGTCAAATGTTCATGTTAAAATAGTTTCAACCTTTGTAGACATCACCTTTATATGTTAATACTGGACTCTCTAAGGTCAACATGGGCACCAAACATAAACTGGTTGGGTATCATATTGAAGGAGAAATCTTAGATTTCCTATAATAAAACTTTCAGTAAAAGTGTAATTTACCAAGCTTTTTACATTCCTAATTATGTAAATTGTTATGTTCATCTTTTATCTTTTTCTCTATAAGGATTGTAACAATTAAAATTGGATCTCACAGCATTATTGGAAAAGATTGCTTAGGCATCAAATACTATCATTTGGGGGTCCCAGTTCAAGCAATCTCAACTTTGTGGTTGGATAGTTTAGGATTGTTATTTTTGCCAAGTTTCATCGCACGTCGTTGGGTCCTAGGGTTAGTCGTCAGGTGTTTAGATAGTCCTGATCTCCTAGCCCGTGGAATTTAGCTAGGATGGAGAGTCCAATTATGATGTTGTGCCTCATTTATAGTCGTGCCTACCACCTGGGGATGGCATGATTCCTATTGAGGGGATCACTGCGCGCCCTTAGGGATAGAGGTGAAGGATAACTTGACCAAGGTCAGTTCCTTGTGTTGTGGGTGGTTGACATTGTAAGTTCATTGTTGGTGCTTGGGATTGCAACGCTGTCATGCATAGGGTGGTGTGTCATTGAGGTTCTAGTTAACTGGCCGGCGAGGCTGATGTGTCGGGAAGGGGATGTAGTTCTTTATCTGGTAGGCGGGGTTATGTTGGGTCAGGCGGGAAGTCGTTGCATCTTGTTTTCTAACTCATGTTCCACCCAGTGGCTGTTGTGCCAATGCATGGAGTCTTAATTGTTGTTGTCGGTTATATGGGTGATTTGAAAATAGTGGGATGACTTGTTATGCTATGCAAGCACCCTCTACTTCATTAAATAAACTTTGTAGGACCTTGCTCCATGTGTTAAAATATGCAAGATGAATTATGTGTTAAGTTCATGCTTCTTTTAAATTGTTATGTGTGAGGTCTTTGCAAGATTAAACATGTTTTTTTTCATAAATACAACATAAAAAGTAACTTGCAGCTAATAATAACCAGCAAACACTGACAACAAGAACAACATGATAAAGGAGTTCACCCCTCTCTAGGCTACATCTCCTTAAGCCTCCATCAATGGACTTGGCTCTCTGGGATTAATTTGTCAAAAATTATTTTACAAGCTGCTGCTCAACTCCAATGAAAACTCTAACTATACCATTGGGTTCAGAATACATAAAACCCCAAAAATGACTAATAAAACTCTGAAAACAGATCATGGCTCATCCGGGCATGACCTGTTCTACATGTGGCCTTAAGCTTCCCTGAGCTTCTCTTTGGAAAAAACACCTATAAAAGTCCTCAAATAGATCTGAAACCTATCCCAAAGTGTTCATATTATAACAATTAGCCAAAAATGATTATTCAATCACATAAAACAAACATAGACTCATCTGATCAAGACCTCAAACAATGAGGGCTTCAAGCTCCCTAGAGCTCTCTAAATATTCAATGGTTAAAAAAATACAAAATAATTCTTCACATGCCTTTGAAAATAGTTCCAATGGATTCAGAATGTCCAAAAACCCCTAGCTGGGCTTTTACGGCACCTCATTTGGCCAAAAAATGAAGAAGATGTTAGAAAAACAGGACCGCGGAGCAATAAAATAAAACAAATGCAGAAACAAAAAACACAGAAGGCACACAATACAAGAGAGACACAGATTTACATGGTTCACCCAGTGTGGTCTACGTCCACCAGAGAAATTGCCAGGTCCTTCCTTTATTATTATCCAGCAATTGAAGGGATACAACCTACAGCAAAACCCGCTGTAACTTCCTCTTCTTTCTCTCACAGTCTGCTCTCTCAGAATACAATATTCACCCTCGTACCTAGCCGCAAATACATTTCCCTCATAAAAGAGGGTTTCCTTCTAGGGAAAAAAACCCTAACATAATCTCTATCGTTAGATCTGCAACCTTATAATGAACGGTCCAGGTCGGTTACAATGAAATTATTATATATAAGACGAATTTTTGCTTGGAGGCTTATTTTCGAACCGGGAACAGCACCCGGACCCCAACCAGCGGGGGATGTGGACCCCTGGACCCCCTGAGGGGGTACCCCCGACACTCTCCAGCGTGGAAGAGTGTACATACTTAGGGTGTAAATACTTCATGGGGTGAGTATAGACCTGGTGAAGCAGAGACCTTTAGTCCGAGGAAGATAATCAGGGCTCCACAACCAACAATCTCCCACTTGGAGTTGATCTCAATGCTCCACCCTTCTGCATATGCTGAACTACGAACCTTCTTGGACTGGCAAATTTCTCATCTTCATCTTCATTCTTGAGATAGGCGAAGCCGAGCAAGAAATCGGTTTCTCCCTAGTTACTCCTTTGTTAACATGTCTACAATATTATAGCTAGTATGTATCTTTTAGAACTTCAATTGTCCATCTTCCAAATTTGGATCTTATGAAGTGGTACATCAACTGTTTATGCTTAGTCTTCGATTGGAAGTTTGAGTTCTTTGCAATGTGAATGGCACTCGACTATCACGGTACAACCTGCTATTCTCTCGCTGCTTTCCCAATTCCTCCATAAACCTTTGTAACCAAATCATCTCTTTACTAGCCTGCATGGCGAGTAGCAACATGCTCGCCTCTCACGTTGTTGAAGTTACAGCCAACCTTTTGCAGTTTTGAAATCCAATACATTTGTTCCACCTATGGTAAAAACATACCATGTGGTACCCCTCCTACTATCTTTATCGCACGCCATGCTCGAATCAACATATTATCCACAGCAAGAAAGACCTCAAATCCTTCAATGCATGTAGTGGTACCTCTCAAATGCCACAAGGAATCCGCTTCTTTAATGTTCTTTACCTAGATTGTTCATATACGCACACCGGACTCCCATGCATGGCAATACTCGGGTCTTATATGCCAAACCATTGCATACATCAAGAAACTGCAATGCGGTGAATATGGGACCACGGACATGTATTCTATCTCCTCACGTGTCTTGGGTTTGTTCCTTGATTAATTTGAAATGGTTGGCCAATGGTGTACTAGCTGGTTTTGCATTACGCATTTTAAACCTCTCCCAACACCTTCTTTGTGTACTCACCACAAGACAATGTCGGAACTGCGATTTTTCACCACGTCTCTTGTTATTCCCATACCAAGGTTT
Organism: Picea sitchensis; assembly: GCA_010110895.2. Taxonomy (NCBI): domain Eukaryota; kingdom Viridiplantae; phylum Streptophyta; class Pinopsida; order Pinales; family Pinaceae; genus Picea; species Picea sitchensis. Next base: position 11,000 of record SNQJ01S0019688.1, read on the forward strand.
TTCTTTGCAGCACCCAAATCCTTCGCCGCCAAAATGAATTGGCTAATTTCTTCTTGACATTTATATATATCTGCATGTGAATACCTTAACAAGCAGCATGTCATCACATATAATAGCGAGAGATGTATAAGCTTTCTAGCCTTTTCCCGATAAACACTGTGATCCGAATGACATCTATTATAACCGTAATTGCGTCGCCGCTTGTCAAACTTCAAATACCACCACTTTGCCCTCGGGCTTCTTTTAGGCCATACAAACTCTTCTTCAGCACTGCATACCAAATTTTCCTTCCCTTTGACCTCATACCCACAATGGTGTTGCATATAAATCTCTTCCTCAAATCCCCATGGAGAAAAGTTGTTTTACATCTAAGCATTCTGGTCACAAATCTTCTGCACAAGACTTAAAATAGTCCTAATTGAAGTCGATTTAACAAGCGGGGAGAAAATATTTCATCAAAATCTATACCTTTCTTTTTGTGCAAAACCCCTTTACAACAAGTCTAGCCTTGTACCGCGGCACTTTTCTCCTCATCTTCTTCCTTCAACATAAACCTATTTTGATACGCAATGCTGCTTTTTCCAGAACAAGCCGGAACCAAGTCCCAAAGTCACAGTTTATTTTCTGAGATCCATTTCCTCTTTCATGACTTACTCCCACTTCTTTTGGTGTCTACGCATTACCTCTTCATAACATTACGGTTCTGAGGAATCAGCCAATAATAAATAATATAGCCGAAGGGAGTATATCGTTCGGTGCTTAACTTGGTAGATCTTCTAACAACACTTATGGTAGTTTGAGGTGCTCTCTTTGTTGTACATTTTGATTTTGAGGTTCCTTTGGAATTTCCTTTTAGTGATCTCATCAAACCTTTGTGTATTCTTACATTTTTGTTTCTGTTTCTTTCCACCTGTGATCTTTGTAGATGACCTTCTCATTGAATACTTATCTCTACTCCCTAATGATTTTGTTGTTTTCATAATACCATAAGTGATAACCAAAATCGGTAACACCATATCCAATAAAGGGTACATTTCTTGGATTTTGCCTCAAGCTTTGTTCTATTTCTTTATCAATATGGACAATGCTTCACAACCAAAAAGTTTTCAAAGGTGGATTTGCCTTTTTCCTGTCCATTCCTCCTCTGAGTCTACCATCCAAAAGAGGTCCTCTGTTTTATTAAGTAAACAGCGGTATCTACAACATGCGCCCCAAAGCCATTAAGACGAGCCGACATGCAATCTCTTACTCCTTACTGCGGCTCCATGATTGTCTGTTCATCCTTTCTAACACACAATTTTTTTGTGGTGATTACGTTGAATTTGTCTTCTCTCTAAAATCCCATGGTATGAACGGTAATCATCAAAATCCTTGCTACGGTATTCACCTCCATTATCTGATGAGACACTTCAAACTTTTTCTTGTCTCATTTCTCAACTAAAGCTTTCCATTTTCTTAAAAGTATCAAAACATCAAATTGCAATACGAGATGCAATAAACCCAAGAAGTTTTTCTAGTTGCATCGTAAATAAAAGTAACATAATAATAGAGGAGCCACCAAGAGATGATACAGTGAGATTATACATTTTATTGCACAAGCTCTAACCTTTCATTCTTCTTTTTTCTTTTAATTTCGAGAAATCTGACTCTCTTTTGTTTCCCATAAACACAATGCTCACAGAGGTCAAAATCGAATTTGTTTAAGATGCGGAAACAAATTTATTTTGTGAAGGATCTGCATACCCTTCTCACTCATGTGTCGACTCTAGATGCCATAGTCTTTGTATCCACTCATAGAAGCTAAATATATAGAAGAGTCGATATTACCAATACCTGGCGATACAATGTACCTACCTTCTCTCATTTTGCTATCACCAATGATTTTTTTTTTGATGACCTTCCACGTCTTGTTTTTAAATATGGATATACAACCTTCTTATAACGCCTATTGAAGAATCAGATTTTTGCCTAAATGGAACATGTTTTACCTCTTTCAACAACCATTGGTTTCCATTTAGTTGCTTTATTTTTTACATTTCCCATTCCAACAGTTTTGCATGAAGGATCTATTATCACCCAATTGAACTGGTCAAAATCAACTGACATAATCTATAAAATGTTTCTATTAGGTGTGGCATGGAAATGAAGCTCCACGAGATCCTACTACCCAAGATTGAAATATTATCTGAGAAAGAATCAAGCATCTTGTAACACATCACACATTACATTTGCTTCATTTCTCTCACCTTTATCCATCTCTTTGTTTCTTTGGAGCTCTGATCTTTCTTAGGATGTCCTTTCTTACAATTCCAACCTCCTTTCCAAAATTAGGATTTGGATCTCGCCCTTCCTAGAATTTTTTCGCGGTTTCACGAGGAGCCCTTTCCTCTATCCTTTTTATTAACACATACTCCATGTTCAATGCATTTCACGATGTTTCACTTGTTCTTTTTTTGATGCGCGTTTCCTCACTAGGATAACACCAACAACATCATCAAATTTTAAAGTATTTGAACCGAGCGGAGTTACTTGACCATGACCAAGCCATTCCAGGCTTCGGCAATGGGCACAAGATTGAGAGGGCCTAACCTCATCACATCAAAGTCCCGCTTTTCACGGAGAACTTGGACGATTAGTAACCATATTAAATTCATTTAAATGATGCATGAACCCACCTTCTAACATCTTCATATTAAATAATATCTTCATTAGAAATACCTTGACCGATCGCAGGGTTTTCATACAATTTAGCCAATAGCATCCATTCAAAACAACAATTTGTCTTTTCTTTGAAATATTGAAAATACATCAATGTTGCCAAGCTCACCCGTACCGTTCCTAGAGCCTTTACATCAAGAATCTCCCATTCTTAGGTCCTTGGCATGACTTCTTTGCTACTCCCACTCAATGGTAGGAATAGATCCTTCGATATAAAATAGTCTTCATCTACATCTTCCATATGGCGGTAGTTTGGCCATTAGAATTTCTACGACCCTAAACTTTCCATCTTGCTTCGACATTGCCCACTTTCGAACCAGAGGGAACCCTCTTTTCAGCGGAGTTTACCTTACCTTTCGATGATTGTTGTTAGAAAAATAGGCCCATGAAGCAATAAAATAAAACAAATCTCGAAACAAAAGGAAAACGCAGAGGCGCAATACAAGATGATTTTACATTGAGACCACTTGATTGTGGGCTTTGTCCACCAGATAAATTGTCAGTTTCTTTCTTTATTATTATCCAACCGATGAAGGGATACAAACTACAACAAAACCATTTTATAGCTTCCTCTTCTTCTCTCCTCTCCGGTCCTCTCGAGAATACAATATTCACCCTCATACCTAATAGCGATACGTTTCCCTCATAAAGGGTTTCTAGGGAAAAACCTAACATAATCTCTACCGTTAGATCTGCGTACTTATAATGAACGGTCCAAATAAACAATGAAATTACAATAACGCATAAAGACGAACATAGCGAGGGGCTTAAGCCACAGGAGCTTCGCTGGGGCAACGCGGACCCGCGGAGGGTACCTCCCTCACCGCACTCCCAACGTGGAAGGGGTGTACAGCCGCCTTACGAGATTGTAAATACTTCATGCAGAGTGCCGGCTGAAGCAAAGAGACCCTCTGGTCGAGGAAGATAATCGGGAGGCTCCACAACGGGAAGATAGGCCTCCTACCATTTTCCTCCCTTAAGCTTGTTGTCTCTAGTTCACCAAAACACTTACACCTCGTGACGCCAACCAAGAACATGCTCAAAACTTGTGCTAAAACCTAGCACACATGCATGGCTCTAAAATTGTTCAAGCAGCAGGATGATTAGGGTGCACCCAACCCCTAACCACCAAAACCACGGTCACAAGGTCCGCAATATGTGACCATGCGATTTATCATAAGGGGCTCCATTTAAAAGGCTAAGTTTAAATTCCACTTATTCAGTGTGGTTAAACCGTTTAAACTGAATCCAAAATCTTCGTGAACGTTCTACATGTGGTCATATGTTAAAAGTGTGCGACTGCATGCTGGGGCTAAACCCCAGCCCGACCCCAGTGCCCAACTTAACCATAATCAAATTTAAATAGATATTTTAACATATGATTGTTAAGAACCATATCGTGGTGCATTGGTTGGTCGAACTTTGTTATTCAGAAGTGTTTCCAAAGGGAGGTTCCGGGTTTGAATCCCACCAGACTCCATAACATTTTAATCAAACAACCAATTGCAATGGTGCCACATGGCACCACACAACTTGTCCATTAGTACCATGTGTCGCATCGTGATTCACCCAAATCTGATAATAATTGAATGCCACATCACCAACTTCCATGTCATCATATGGGCGTATGGCCTCTACCATAATAGAGCATCATTGGATGAATTACCGGTACCTGATCGGCCTCATTTTACTGTTTGGGGATTTGACCGGATCAGCGATATCTCTCTCATCCGACATTCGTTTCAACCCAAACGAGTTTCATTGGGTTCATGGCGATATGAAGAGCTATGTACCCGTTTGTTTAAGACAGTTCAGAAATTTGATTTTGAGCTAATTTTGACCCACAATTGATTTTTGATAACTGCTTGAAAGGATTTTGGATTTAAAATCTTATGATTATCTATCTAAGATTCAATAATCCTCTGCTTTCAAGTTCTATCAACCGATTCTACATGAAAAGTCTTTTCGACAATCACGGACATCTTGATACCTTGCCGCGCAAGCTGACTATGTCCTTCAACCAGCGCTACGATTCTCGTACTAGCATTGCTGCATTCTCTTGTAGCAGGATACCACCAACCCACTAAGAATCAAGTCCTTCTTTCAAACTCTTTGACGTCAAAAATCTGCTCTCTAATGGCTGCAAAAACGTTCTTGTGACATCTTGTCACAAGCCAGCTCCATCAATCTGAAAACAAATTTATACAAGGTGAAAATGGTACCAGCAAATTCGCTTTTTTCTCTTCAAGAAAACATTTGCATCTTGTACTTCATCAAGTACGTAAAGTTTTCCGCATCTTGGTGTACTCAAAATCAACTTACAACCAAACAAACACCATGGACTAAACATAGAATTGAAAGAACATGATCGACACAACTTAGTTGTCAAGACAACATCGACATAAGTTGAGACTCATTGAAACATATCAACCTTCCCAAGTGACAAGTCGAACAAAACATGATACAATCATGTTACAATTATGAATCATTCATGATGAACCTCAACAAACATGATACACAATCATGTTACAATCATGAATCATTCATGATGAACCATCACCAGGTTCACTACTTACACATACACAAAAACAAATGCATGTGCATGACTCTTCAACTCTCCTTCTAGTACAAACATAAGTACATAAACCCAAAACATGTGGGTACATAAAAGATGAATATGAAAAATATATATGGTTGTAACAAGTGAACATCATATCCCACTTTTACATCCTCCTGGCGAAGTTGTGCAACAACAAGAATGCCTTCAAATGAATTGCATTCACATGCAACTTGCATCATACAAGTTATGAAAAACTGTTGTAACTTGTCATAGTCTCAACATAAATGCACACATAAGAATGAAAAGTGCATTTACAACAGAAAATGAAAGCCTTACTTGCTCAAGAAATCCAACCATTTCTTACCAAGCCAACTCAACAGTGACTTTTTCTGCTGAAAATCGTCCTCTTGTGAATCATCTTGACACAAATCGATGATGGAATCTCCTCTTTCATTTTTGCCAATCTCTTTATCCATCTGCTTCTTATGCTGTGGATGAGTGGTTGGATGCAATGTCCAACATTGGCCAATGAGATGACCCCTCTTCTGACAATGAATGCAAATCTTTTGCATCCTCTTTTCACGTTGTCTTTGCTTGTAAAGTTTCCTGAAAGTGGTCATTCTTTTCCAACATTTTGAAACATGATGGTTATATAAACCACAATATGTACATAGACTTTTTCTTCCATTTTTACATACAAATTTATCATGCTTAACATAATCAAAAGCAACTTAATGATAAGCAAAATTATACCTTGAACATTCACCTTTATCGCCTCTTTGAGGAGGTGAATTTGAAGAGTTGCAAGCTCTCTTTTGAAGACCAACAAATCTATTCTTGTCCTCTTGGCTGTCACAACTCTTTCATTTCACACATTTGCATTCATCTTTAACACAAGCCTTGCATGCTGGAGGGATTGAACTTTCAACATAAGTTCTTGAACGTTCACCTTTATAGCCTTCTTGAGGAGGTGAACTTGAAACAAAATTTGTTCTTGGAACTTTTTCCTTTGTCTCCTCAACTTTGGAATTTTATCCATCTCTTCATTCATATCCAAGACCACAAGACTTGGGTCTCTCTTCAACAACAATAGGCTCAACAATGCCTTGTGCATGCTTTCCCAAGCCTCTACCTTCATAGCCCATTTTTAACAATAATTTGGACCCTATTCCTCTTGTGTGATTTTCAAAAATACCAAAGCATTCATTTTGAGAGGAATTTGAAGATAAACTAACATTACATACCTTATGTTCATGCATGTACTTGGTAAGGGTTTCCTTTGCCTCATGGAGTTGAATCTCCATCTCATGCAACTTTTCAAGAAGCTGGTCTTTCTCCTGCTTCATGGCCATCAACTGCTCTTCAAGGGAAATGCTCTCCTTTCTATCTTCCCACATCTCTTTCATTACATCTCTCATGGTTAGAATCTCCTTCAACATCTCTTTGTCAAAGAACTTAGATAATAAAGATGTATGAGAACTATCAATGTTTGAAGCTTCCTCCATCCTTGCAAGATATCAAACTTCAACACAAAACTTGCACAATACCAACAGCTAAATCTCAAGCTATCAATGGAAAACACATGAGCAAAACAAACTATGCTCTAATACCACCTGATCTGAAAATAGTGGGCTGACTTGTTATGCTATGAAAGCACCCTCTACTTCATTAAATAAACTTTACAGGACCTTGATCCATGTGTTAAAATATGCAAGATGAATTATGTGTTAAGTTCATGCTTCTTTTAAATGGTTATGTGTGAGGTCTTTGCAAGATTAAACATGTTGTTTTTCATAAATACAATAGCAAAAATAACTTGCAGCAAATAATAACTAGAAAACACTCACAACAAGAACAACATGATAAAGGAGTTGACCCCTCTTTGCGCTACATCTCCTTGAGCCTCCATCAATGGACATGGCTCTCTGGGATTAATTTGTCAAAAGTTATTTTACAAGCTATTTCTCAAATCCAATGGAAACTATGACTGTACCATTGGGTTTAGAATACATAAAAACCCCAAAAATAACTAATAAAACTCTGAAAATGGATCATGGCTCATCTAGGCATGACCTCTTCTACATGTGGCCTTAAGCTTCCCTGAGCTTCTCTTTGGAAAAAACACATGTAAAAGTCCTCAAATGGATTTGAAACCTATCCCAAAGTGTTCAAAGCATAACAATTAGCCAAAAATGATTATTCAATCACAGAAACCAAACATAGACTCATCTGAGCAAGACCTCAAACAATGAGGGCTTCAAGCTCCCTAGAGCTCTCTGAAACTTCAATGGTTAAAAACCTACAAAATAAGTCTTCAAATGCCTTTGAAAATAGTGCCAATGGATTCAGAATGTCCAAAAACCCCTAGCTGGGCTTTTACAGCACCTCATTTGGCCAAAAAATGAAGAAGATTGGCCTCCTGCCATTCTCTTTCTTTAAGCTTGTTGTCTCTAGTTCACCAAAACACACCTCTGTGTGCTCAACCCAGAACACGCTCAAAAACTTGTGCTAAAACCTAGCGTACGCGCATAACCACAAAATTGTTCAAACTGTAGGACGGTTAGGGAGCGCCCAACCCCGAACCACCAAGGCCACAGTCACAAGGTCACCATGTGACCACGTGCTATCGCAAAAGGGGGCTTCGTTTAAAGGCCGAATGGTTAAATGCCACTTGTCAGACGCGTGGTTAAACCACTTAAACTGAATCCAAAATCCCCGCAGGAATTTTACATGTGGTCATATGTTAAAAGTGTGCGACCGCGGGCTAGGGCTAAGCCCCAGCCTAACCCCCCCCGCGCCAACTTAACCATAATCAAATTTAAATATATATTTTAACGTATGATTGTTAAGAACCATAGTGTGGCGCATTGGTTGGTTGGACTTTTTTAAAGCATTTCCAAAGGGGGAGGTCCAGGGTTCAAATCCTACAGACTCCATAGCATTTTAAACAAACAACCAATTGCAACGGTGCCACGTGGCAGCCCATGACTGGGCCATGTGGCACCACACCAATTGTCCATTAAATGCGACGTGTTGCATCGTGATTTGACCACATCTGCAAATAATTGAATTCCACATCACCAACTACCATGTCATCGTACGGATGTACGGCATCTGCCACGTCATCATCCATACGGACTGTACGAACTGCACAGTTAGCACTCATTTTTTTACCTGTTTGGCGATTTGAACAGATCATGATATCTCTCTCATCTGACATTTGTTTGAACCCAAACAAGTTGCATTGGGTTTGTGACAATGAGGGCTACGCACCTGTTTATTTTGAGGCAATTCCAAGAACTTTGATTTTTTAGCTAAATTTTGACCCCTGGTCCAGATTTTGATCAATGGGCGTGGTGCTCGCCGACAGTTGTGTCGTCTATCTGTAATCGTTGTTGTTCTCCCATTTTTCAAAAAAAAAAATTGCACTTTCGATTTCTCTTGAAGTCATAACGATGGGGACGTTACGTATGGTATCAAAGTGAGGTTCAACCTCGTGACTGTGGATCGCCATGCTTTCCACTATAGTAAACCCTTGAGTCTTAACCTAACGCTTTTTAAAACTTAAACTTTCCCTTGCAATAAGCATGGTTAGATGACACCGTAGAGATTCACGACAAGGTATCATGGATGGAAGTGCGACGCCTCCAAAAGTTTCATGCCTTAAGAGGCAAAAGCTTCTTAAAATTGCAATTTTTCACCAAGTATAAAAGGGTAAGATGGGTTATTTTATTTTATTTTACTCATTTTTACTCTTAGATATCTCAAGAGCTCCTTGACACCATCCTGCAAACTTAAAAGGAGAAAAATTTGCGAAAAAAAGAGGGTTTGTTGCATTTGGGAGTAGTGTGACCCACGACGTGGTGCTTCTGAGTAAGGTTGGAAAATTCAGTTTATGGAGGCCTTCCCATGGGTGTTTTTTCAATTTTGATGGCTCATTGGAAAGTAGACACATGGGGCTACTTGACCTAGTTTCCATAATTCAAAATGGACTCCTAAAAGTTGGCCAAAAACAACCCTGAACTGGCACGATGCTTCTGCTAATTTTTTTTTTTATTACAGGCTGGCGGGACCCATCTATTTCCTGGTGCAACCAATCTGGCATGACAGCTTTTGGAGAAATGATCAAGCAAATATGGTGGAAAATTTGAGATTTTATGATCTATTAAGTATATTTTAGGTTTCTTAGTTGGTTTTTGCCTCTCTTTATGAGGAAATTTGTTATTAATGAGTGAGATATGCTCTCCTAAACTTTTGTCTAAATTGTGGAAACTATTTCAACCATCCTAGTCTTTAGGTGATGACTCATCAAATGCATTTATGATGGTTTTTGAATAGAATTTTGACCTGATGAGTTGTTATATTTTTTATTTTCCATATATACATTTGATGAAGTCATTAGAAAGTGTGGAACAGTAGAGGTTGGAACTCTTGTAGCTTGTACTTCACTTTTTCTTCAAGAAATCAAAGGAGTAGTTGCAGCTATAATCTAGTAATTCATGTGTAGTGATTTTGTGGTGGTGTTTTTTCCCTATTATGGTTTTATATGAATGATATATATGCCTTCTTACCATATATATCTTCTTCAGTGATTTTCCTTAAAGGTTATAAGCATAATTCTTTTCATGAAAGCTTTGTTTTGTGAAGGATATCATTTTATGTAGTTTTCTTTCTGGATTGGTGAATTCATGGTGCACATGCTCACTAAGACCTCCTTATTATTTCAAACCCTACACTACATCAACTAAATTTCATAATCCATCGCAAAGTTATTGTTACCTTGCTCCTACATTTAGTTTTTGCTGTAATCTTTTGACAATTTTGACCTAGTTACTCATATTTTCTCTCTAATCCAGCATCAAAACCCTGAAAATAAAACACCTATCTGATCCTTGTATACCTAGCCTAATATCCATTACATTCCATTCAATCATTGGCTTTAATTTCATGAAGAGAGCCATGTCTAGTTCGTAGGGCTAGATACCGACCAAAAGATTGGTTTGAGGTTACCTTTTTCAGTTTCCTTCACAGCCTTGGGAGATCTGATAGAGAGATAACACATGCAAATGTGTTGAACCTACATAGAATAGATCTAGCTAGAAAATTCACATACACAATTTGTAGAGAAAATATGAGAAAGGAGAAGCATGAGAGAAAAGAATGGAAGAATTCTAATTAACCAAATGAATGAACGATAATTTACTCATGATATACTCTATATAACTCAACTAATGTACACTAGGGGAAAATACAATGCACCATAGTGGTGGTCTAGAGTGATCTAGACACACACCAAAAGTTACGAGAGTAAACTAGCACCTAGTCTAGTCTCTCAGGTAGTTACAGGAGTGAACTGCCACCTAATATGAGTTAACTAGTCTCTCAACCTTCAGTTAAATGATTGAAACATAGTTAAGTGCGGAGGAGATCAGGGAATCATGATTAATGCACTAGTCTGGTGATAATCTCAAAGAAAATACACATTAGTTGGTGATGATTCCAATGTTGCATGGTGATTATCCCAATGTGGCATCTAGACTCCACTCAACTGATCAAACTGAAGTGAATATTCTCCCTAAACTATAGGAGACTGAATAATGACTAATAAACATAGGGAAAACCTTAGGAAAAAGAAATCCTAGGTGTGTGTGAAGTATCTGCAACACCCCCCTTGAACATCATTATGGTGAAAATAAAGAATGGGTCCTGAAAACGATGTCATGTTAGGTACACAAATACAAAAGATACACTGAAATAAATGAGGAAAGAGGGAAAACTTCATGGGAAAAACCTCTTCTCAAAGTACAATTTATGTAAAAAGAAAAATTAACAGTTGCTAGGCAATTGTGTCCTTCACTCCAAGACGACTGTGCAGAGAATGAAACTTATGCTCAGTAAAGGTCTTGGTGAAAATTTCTGCACACCAAATAATGAACTTATCACAACTTACAACATAAGTATAATGAATGCATCACCATAGAGAACATATTGGGTTTGAGTGAATTATTATCTCAAATTTATAAAATAAAATCATAAAAATGAAAATGCAATAGGTATTCATAAGATAAGAGTAATGAAAAGTTTTATAAAAAGTTAAGTAAAAAAAATATTAATCTATACAAAATTAATATCATAAAAGGGTTAAATAAAGTGGAGCTTATTTCAAGAAGCTTTGGAAAATAAAGATTATTCCACTAAGTAACTACAAAATAATAGAAGAAAACTTAAAGTTATAGAAATGCTATATTTGATGTTAATTATCAATATTATATAAACTAATTATGATAAGAATTAGTTTCTTAGTTTTGTTTTTTTTAAAGTTTAATAGTTGTTTGGCAACTTTATGTTATTTCTCTTTTTCTTTTTAAGTTTATTAGTTGCTTCACAACTTTCCCTTCTCTCTTTTTTTTTTAAAGTTTATTAGTTTCTTGTCAAAATCACCTTCTTTCTCTTCCATCTTTGAAAATTTAATTAGTTGTTTCACAAATTTCACTTCTTTTTCTATTTAAAGTTTATTAGTTGTTTCACAACTTTCTCTTCATTCTTTTAAAAAGTTTCAATTTATAATATTTTTTTTCTAAATTAAAAATATCTAGTGTTTCACAACCATAAGTATATATGTTGTGTTGCAATAATTGATATGCAAAATATATATTCAATTATCATGAGAATTTCAATAAAAAGAAATTCATAAAATATAATTAAAATTGTAACTTAAATTTTAATTTAAAATATAATTAGTGGTTTATTGAATCTTAAGAAGAATTGTTTTGATAACTTAGATGATTAGAAAAGTAACTGATGTGGGAAGATAGTTTTAAATTGAGATCTTTATATATATAAAAAAATTGTAAGATTATCATCTTTTAAAATTTATGAATAAAAAGTGTTTCAATTAAACTAATTCTTTTAAATATTAACAATATAATATTATTTAATGTAATTTATTTTACTATATAACTTAAAATATATAATATTATATATATAGTCAATTAAATTAACCTTAAACTTATAAATAACTCTTATGTGGAAAAGAGAAAGTTTAGTTCATATAAAGATAACTTAATTCATTTATAAACATATTGAGATTGTCATAAAAAGTGCATTCATTGTTAGAAAGATGACTTACGCATGGGCTTAGGAATTCATGCATGCCATTCCATCACACACTATTTTATGATTGTATATGAATATTGATCTCATAAAGTCGTAGTTGGCTAATATTCTTGCATTGGTTCCTACTAACCTACAAATCGATTAATCATATTTTTAATTAATGATTTATTTAAATAAGGTTTTGATTAAACTTTTTTTTTTTTGGAATTTTTGGATTTTTTTTTATTGAATTTTATAATGTAAATATAAACAAAATTATTATTTTCTATTGTTTAAATTTTATTTTTGAATGCATAAATTGATTAGTTTGCCAAAAAATCCCCTAAAACATTTAAATTATACAAACTTAACCACTCAATTCTACAAATCCAAATATTTTTCACAAAATTGCAAACAAAATCAAACAAAAAAACATACAACAATGTATATATCTACTACATATGGATCCATATTTTAAACGAACAATAAAAATTCCTTTATCCAAAATAAAACTATTAATAATAGTTATAATCTACGAATCACCCATAAAAAGATTAATCATATTTTTTTATTATTCTTAGTCATAACCTAAGAATCAGTGAGAAAGACATTAATCATATTTTTTTATTATTAGTAGTAGTGTGAGGTTATAGTTTATTTAAATATCATATTAAAATGAGTTTTATCATATTTTTATAATTTTAATTCAAAAAATTGGTACATCTTAAATGTGGATGCCTATATTGTTTCTAATTTTAATCAACAATTTCTTTTAATAAAATGAGCAGTAAATTTTTTTGTCTAAAATAAAAAGACATGCTAATACATGCTGCTGTTGCATGTATGTCCATTTTGATTCTAATTTAACCGGAGTAAACAGTCTAGTCTCTCATAATAGTTACCAGATTAAACTGCTACTTAGTCTAGTCTTTCAGCTAGTTATCAGAGTGAGTTACCAGACTAAACTGCTACTTAGTCTAGTCTTTCAGCTAGTTAGCTAGTTATCGGGAGTGAACTGTCAACTACAGGTGTAAACAGTCTAGTCTCTCATATAGTTACCAGACTAAACTGCTACTTAGTCTAGTCTTTCAACTAGTTATCGGAGTGAACTGTCAACTAATTATCAGAGTCGCCGACATGCAACAGCGTACATGTCTATCTTTATTCTAATTTAACCTAATTATGAGAGTCGACGACATGCTGCAGCGTGCGTGAATTAGGTTTTTCAATATTGGTTTTATTCACCTCACCATTCCATCCCATTTTCACTCTCTGCTCTCCTTCCCTTTCCACAGTTTGATGATGTTCGATCAAAATTTCATGGCGTCTGGGAATTCATTCCGGAACACCGTGGAAAGCAATCTCACGGCGTCTGGGAATTCAGTGAGGAACACAGTGGAAAGCAATCTCACGTCTTCTGGGAATTCATTGAGAAACACTATGGAAGGCAATCAGTGGAATAAACTGCCAAGGGATCTGGAAATTCCAATGCTAGAAAGGCTTAGCCTTTTGGATTTACGTAGACTGTCATTCACCTGCAAGTATTTTCACTCCCTGCTGTCAGATCCCTCCTTTGCCATTCACTATGATGGGAAATGCGTTGATCATCGTACACTTGTTGTTTTTCCCTGTTTTTCCGTATTGGTTTTTCCATATTGGTTTTGCCACCGGGTTTTCAAGTCCCTTATTTGGGAGGAACAAAGGCTTGTCAAGTGGAAAAGCCCGTTTAGGTCCTACGATTTGCTGCGATCCAAGTGGCGCTCCTCGACTTACGGCGATGGATTCGTGTGTTTTAAGGCACCTTGTTTAGAGAGAGTCGAGGCGCCTTTTTCTTCTTTGTTCTTCATGTATAACCCTCTGTTTCCCCACGAGTATAGAACGTTGACGACGCCTGCCGTGGCCGACTGCAGGGTTTTTTTTACAGGAATCGCCTATGACCGAAAAAACCACGTGTGCAAACTCGTCATGTGGCTGGCGACTAGGAGGGACAAAGCATTTGATGGTAGATTAACTAGTTTTGTTTACAACTTCCGAGTAGGAACGTGGAAGAAGATACCAGAATTGAATATAACCCGTCCTATTTATTATTGTACTACCGTTACTCCATTTCTCCTGCAAGAGCGTTTCCTGTGTTGGTTCACGGACTCAACGGTGGTGCTGGTGTTTGATTTGGAAGAAGATTCCTGGACAGAATCAATTTCGTTCCCTTCAACTCTCTTGGATGAGGAACAGTTTGTGTGTATTGCTGAACATAAAAGGCAGCTATGTGTGATCAGAAAATCTTTCGGAGAGGACGGCAACATGATTTGGGAGCTTTGGAAGTTGGATGGGAAGGAAAGCGTTTGAAAAGTCACAGAACACATTCCACTTCCTCCTATTCCTCCTACTGTTGACGTTAGCGAAATCTATATCAGTGGACATAGGGATTTCTTGTCGTTACGTCATTGGAACATAGGGATGATACATAATATTTGGGTTTATGACATATCACATCATGATTGGCAATGTGTCGGCAAGTTTCATTGCTGTTTAGAAACAAGTCTCTTTAGATTAACCGCATAAATTAATTTTTCATAGTTTCAATATGAACATTGTACTGTTGACAATGTTCTAGTTTAATGGTTTTAAGTTTTAGTTTTTTTTGTCGGAAGTTTTGGTTTGATTTAGGTGGATATAAATTTGTAAGAAATCGGAATTTTTTGTTATTTAAATTTTTTAATGTAAAAATAGATTCAGGTTCTTGTCAAATTTCTTACAGATCAAATTAAATAAGAAATATCCTCAAAAATTCTTTGAATGACATTTTGATTCTTAGAATAATAATGACATTTTTATTCTTTAATTCTTTCCAAACAAATCATTCTCTATCCACCCATGAATGAATATGGTAACGGAACTTTGTAATTAGAACTTTTATAAGTTGAATAAATTGATCTAATAACAAAAAAGAAGATTGATGTTAAAACATTTAATGTATGGTTTAATGTATTATAAATTTATTTTAATGTTAATGAAAGATTGAACTTTTCGCCATGAAGTTGTCTTTAATTATTACATTTTTGCGAAAAACATGATATCAACAATGTTTAAAGAGTATAGTGGACCAATTATTATATGGGGCATTTTCATGCAATCAATGTTTGATAAATTTTGTTCACTGAAATTTTTGGAGTGAAGATAATTCATAGAATATGGCTCATTTCAAGCATAGAAAGAAGAAGAAAAAGTCTAATTTACAACTATCAAAACTAGTTACACCAATACATGATCTGTAAATTGTCGTGGATATCCTTGTACATGGTAGCATGACAGTAGTTCCTTTACTGTTTGTCTATTATGTTGTTGTTCTTTTGTTAGGAGTTCAACTTTTGGTTCTTTAATGAATATCACCCCTCTGATTTGTTTAAGTGTTGAGTCTATGTTGGGGTTCTCATGCTCAAATGAGAAAGTGACTGTAAAGTTTTGCTGTAATACTGTCCATTTTGTAGTTCCTCTGCACAATTCATCATCTGTATACCACTTTGTTGGAATCTCTTCTAATGTGTGAACAAAATGATGAGGCCATTCTTCTGGTGGTGTCATCCTCCATAGCATTCTTCACTTCTCCAAGTGTTTTGCTGGTGCCCCCTATCCGTCATATTTCTGCAGTTGGTTTCTTCCCTGTTCTGCATCAAACCTAATGTCCAATAACCACTTACATTGGTACCAATCTTTGACTATTTCTTTGTGCACATCCCCACCATCTTGTAGCTGTTTCCTTGAGTGCTAAATCCAAGGCTAAGAGCCTTTTCTTTTCTAAGACTTCATCTTCGTATCATGTTAATAATGCTTCTAATTCATTCACCCCATGGAAGCTGGGAGGTTCCCTTATCTCTATACCTACCCATGTTACTGCGTGGTCTATTCTTGCGCATATTCATGTGGAGACTTCGTGTAATATCTTCTACCAATTCTCTAAGGTCGTATATGAGTCTAACACGCATGAGGTGATGCTTCTCCAACTGAGTACCCCAAATGAAGTTGGGTTCACATAATCTTCTTCTCGCGTGGTCTTTCTGTATAACTGGTTAATTTCCTCCATCTCTAAGGAAGTAGGTTCTACAAACCTTTCCCCTTCTGATGGTTCCAATGGCGCAATGAATCTGTATTCTCCTGACTTGAATGTCACCTTACTCATCTTTAGTTGATTATGGCTTGATTTTCAAATGACCAATCCAGGATAAGCAGTGTTGGATAAGGTGTTGTGCCATCCACTATTTCTCTTACTTCAAAATTGGCTTTAGTGCGCACTCCATCCATGTCTACTATCACCCCTTTTAGTGTTCCAATTGGTAGAACTCTTTGTTGGTTTGCTAGTTTAAGCTGAACCGATGAATAGCCTAATGTGGGTTCTCCCATACATTTCCATGTCTTATTGGGTAGCATATTTACTTAGAATCCTAAATCCAGTATAATATCTACCATGTTGAAATCTCCAATGTTGGTGTTCAGTCTGATTTCTCTGCTTTTTCTCCTCCTTTTATGTAGATGATTAACTATTTTTTGTTCTATCTTTCCTTCATCCTCTATGCTACATATTTCTAGCATATTTTTTAATACTTTAACAGAGGATGGATCATTTAGTTGTTTAACACAGGATTAAAAAAAACCCTTAATCGTACTTACTTGTCCCAGGGGTTGTGCTTCTTTGGTGTGATCCAACGATGGAGGCATATTGTATGTTGGTACTTCCTTATCATGCTGCGTAGTTGATGTTGATGCAATGTCTGGCTTCAGGAATTCTTGTCTGGCCTCCTTGAATATCTATGTTTCTTTCTGTGCATCAAACTGCTTCTTTGGTTCGACATTCTTCTTTACCCATTGATGTTGTGCTAGATCTTGTCTTAAAGTGTCGTTTCTTGTCTTATCTCTGTCCTGCGTAACTATGTTGATGTCTCTTCCTTCATCCCTTTCTTCCACCAAAATCCACTAAACATTCTGATTGTTCTGATTTCTCTTTTCCTAGATCTTCCCCAATAATGTAGGACATCCTTCTATGTCATGATATTATGCGTGACAATACATACACGTCGCATGTGGAAGTGGACATTCTCTTGAATAGTGTCCTGGTTGTTGACAGTTGTGGCATACAGGTCCTCTACCTCTTCTAAAGCCGCGTATTCCTCTTCCTCCACCTCTGTACCCAGATCGATCTCCTCGTGGTGCATTGTATTGAGATGTTTTGTTACACTGCATGGGATTATAGTGTGGTTGTGCGGTATTTTATTACGGTTGAGAAGTGTTATATTATTGTTGCGTAGTGTTATATTGTTGTTGTGCAGTGTTATACAGGGTTGGTACTTGGTTAAATTGTGGTGCCTCTTTATCAGTCATCATTTCTTCCTGCACCCTGTACGATTCTAAGGTTCTTTCCCTAATTAGGTCCATGGTCCTACAATCGTTGTCATCATGGCTTACTGATTTGAAAAATTTGCAATATGAACTCTTAGGTACTGTTAGGTACTTCTGCATCATTGGGAAGTGATATGGATCATGCCCATGTTTCTTACAGATCTCACATCATAGTCCTCCTATTGGCAATGGGTTTGGAATTCCTGCTTCCATGTACTGCATGAATGTTGGACATTCGTTCTTATGGTGTCCTTTTGTCCTACATGTGGTACACCAAATGACTTCTCTTTTGTCCTTACCTTTTTTCTGGTTGAGATGGAATGTTAAGTTCTTCAGATACTCCTTCAGCTCCACTATGGCTGGATATGTCTTCTGATATTGGTTCTCTTCCAGTTGTAGGGATGTATGTAGAGCCTCTTCTTGTGTCTAAAACTTATGTTGTCATAAAGGGTATTTCAAGTGTGGTAGTAGTGAATTGACAAACATATGCCTAT
Source organism: Picea sitchensis (assembly GCA_010110895.2). Lineage (NCBI taxonomy): Eukaryota > Viridiplantae > Streptophyta > Pinopsida > Pinales > Pinaceae > Picea > Picea sitchensis. The sequence goes on from SNQJ01S0019688.1 coordinate 29,258, forward strand.
GTTGCATATCTGTCATGACATACTTTAGCTTTTCCTTCAATCGTTTGAATCTATGGTCAATTTTCCATAAAAATTATCCTGGTTTCTATCTAATCTCTATCATCTCATTCATGTATTGATCCTCTGAACTAGGCTTCTAGAATTCATTTATCAATAGCTTCTTGATATCTCCAATAGTTCTGGTTATTCCTGATAGACTGTTTGTAGATAAACTCATGTACCAATCTAGTGCGTGATCTCTTAGTGTGATAGCTAACTACGGAAGTTTAGTGTCATAATCTGTTATCTGTTTCACTTCCCAGATATTTTCACAAATAAACAAGTGCTTCTTAGGGTCCTTCGACGCCTCTCCTTTGAATTCTGGTAATCTGAGGTGGGATCATGTCCTACCATCTTAAATGTTGAACTACTACCTCCACACAGTGTAGATACTTGATTAATGCTTCCTGAACTGGCTCCCCCATTTGTTGTTCCTTGTGTAGATGTACTTCTTGTTGTCTTCCTTCTCCCGAAATTCGATTGTCTAAATTGTGGTGTTCTTCTTAGTGTATTAGTCTCACATGAATTTATGGGTTCCACACTAACACTGATATGGATAGGAGTGTTTCTTTCTATTCCCGCTCTTGGACCTCTTGTCTTCCTCTCATATGTTGCATGGAGGATTTCCTCAATCTACTCCATAGCCTAGAGATCCTCTACTTCTTCTTCATCACTTGCCAATCCCTCCCTTGCGGCTACGAATCTCTTCTTGGTGTTCATATTATATTGGTAAGGTACTCCACTATGCATTCTTCCAGATGTTTCCATGATCCCCTTGATCTGGTCTTTGTCCATCATGATTGGGTCCAAGGCCTCCTCCTTCTTTCCTTTATCCATTTCTCCTTCTCTTGTCGGTGCTTCCCCCCTTCCCCCATGCACGTAGGGAAGTTTAGCTATCTGAATCCATTATCATTACACCTTTGTTAGACAATAATATCATAATAGAAGTATATAACGATATGATATACCTACCTCGAGGTCCTTTTAAAAACTCTTATTCTGCTGCACTGTAAGACTCCGTTGTATCTACTGCAAATTATGTGATAAATCCTTCAACAATGATGTCTAACCAAAACTCTACTACACACGTAAAGTTATTATCAACTCGTTGTAACTACATGATCTCTACAGGAGTCCACTCTAGTTGTTTGATCCAATTTGTAGGATGGTTGTATTTCAACCTTTTTATCCACTCCTACAACACATGTGGGAAATCACAATAAAATACTTCATGCAATTCATTGAATACGTACTTGTCAAGATATATGTGTGGTGTCAAATTCAAGTTTCTATTATATTTCTGTGCAAAATCCATCTCCTTTATTTTCAACAAGCTCTCTCTAGCTTCCTTTGTTAGATTCCACAATCTCAACATCCCCTTTTAGATTCTCATTCTCTCAACGTCTTGTTGTCCGATCTGGCATTCTTTTGACACGTCTTCTGAAAATCCCATATACTCAATCCTATCATGTTCCAACCAACCAACAACAGAACCATTTGTTGTTTTTCTATTCTTTTATACTCTTCTACTTAGGATTCTTTATCATTTATCCTGATTCTATCTTACTGTCATAGATAGATATCAGTTCAGATTTGAGAGCTCCCAACAAAATCCCTCTAAAAATATCGGCCCCTCTAGTAGACCAGAAGGAAACGAGGCACATAGGGTGTATTGTGCAGTCTCACCCGAGATAGCTCTATGGGTGACTGCAATACTCAGGTGTTTGCAACCTGAGAATGAGTGGAGATCTATGGTTGTATCTTGTAATCTTTATTTATTCAGTCTAACATCTGTTTATAGCAATCATTTTATTCATGCATGTGGAATACCAGATTCAACAAGTTAATTCATTCATCTAACATTCACCACTTAACAACAATAAAGATGCATACATTCATTCACATAACACAGGTGTTACCATGGTTCACCCCCTCCTAGGATACATCCACAAAGATTTGGCTCTCAATCTCTTTATTATGGTTCAGTAATATGTCACGCCACGCGTGTTTAAAATCTTAGATATTACTCTCTTCAACAGGCTCCTCAATCCCTGTGAGGCTGACTAGATCTCACCAGGCTCCTCGACCTATGATCTAACCCTTGATATCGAGTTGCTCACTGCTTCCCTAGCTCACCATAATACTAAGTAGTACAATTCTTACAACTCTTTGCCATCTGTTCTCTGCTCTCATCCTCTCTTTCTTATTTCTTTTTTTCTCAGTCAGATCACGCCTCTTTTTCATCTAGGTATTACCTACTTATATTCTTGTCTCATCAACTATTACAATACATTACAAAACCCTAACCCTAGAGTCATTAGGTCTTCCTTGCATGCGCGTCTTGCCTGCTTCCCTCACATGTGTTGTTTTTCCTTCCAGCTGTCATTTCCTCCTTTCATGCTTCTCCTCCGAAAAATAGCCTTTTCTCCTAACTAGGTCTGCATCCAACACCTAACCATTTTTTATCCATTTGACCTCCATTATTCTCCAGATAAACCACATATTTGACCAGAATGCATGGGAAAGGTTCGCTCAATTATTTTTAGCAGGTATTCATGCAATCACAGATGGAAAGTGGAAAGATTGACACTTGGGAAAGGAATATTGGCTAGATTTTTTCCCAATTTGGAAACATCGAGGAGAATTCTTCATGCATGTGACTATATATGAAACATTCTTCCACAATTGACAGGTTGATCACTCTATTGCAAGAGAATTACTACTCTCTCATTCTATTCTATGTCTCATTCTAGCTTCATATTCTCAGTTTCTTGGAGATCATTGTAACAGTTCTTGGCTTTCCTCTGTGATGGAACCATTCGTCTAAGTTGACATGAATAAAGCGTTTTATGTGTTTATTTTGGCCTAGTTTCTTGTTGTTGCATTGGATTTGAGGTGTTTGAAGTTCATCCTTCACGGGGGGTCGATTTGACACCTTTGAAACATTCTTCCTACTTGATTTACTGTCTTTTTTCATTCTAATGGTTCGCTCTGCTTAGGGTTTTCCACCAAAATTCATCTAAAATTAAATTTTATGCAAGTTTTTGGTGAGGTTATCCAACCCTCATCCAAAAACCATCTTGTGCTTTTTTATTTTTATTTTACAGGTCAAATCTCATCCATCAAGTAACATGCCCTAGGGTAGCCTTCCTGTGGTTGGCATGCACCAACTAAAAATGAGAGGGGTGACATCAATTGTGACCTTAGGATCCACCCCTAAATTAATCCTAGTTTGTTTCCCTCAATATACAACTGACCTAAAGCCTAGGGTGTCAAATTTATCCTTAACAAGTATATTATTAGATATGTTGTGACAAACCGTTCTACTGGAATATCCACAACAATTTACAGATCATGTATTGGTGTAACTAGTTTTGATAGTTGTAAATTAGACTTTTTCTTCTTCTTTCTACTGTTGAAATGAGCCATATTCTATGAATTATCCTCACTCCAAAATTTCAGTGAACAAAATTTTTCAAACATTGATTGCATGAAAATGCCCCATATAATAATTGGCCCACTATACTCTTTAAACATTGTTGATGTTGTATTTTTCACCAAGATGTAATAATTAGAGACAACTTCATGGCCAAAAGTTCAATCTTTCATTAACATTAAAATATATTTATAATACATTAAACCATACATTAAATGTTTTAACATCAATCTTCTTTTTTATAATTAGATCAATTT
>SNQJ01S0019688.1:53019-80953 GCA_010110895.2 Picea sitchensis
ATTTGGTGCTGGAATATTCAGGGAGTTGGTGCTTCCTTCTAATGGGTGCTAGAGAAACCAGAGAGTTGGTGCTCTCAAACAAGTTGCAGCTTGTAAAACAGAGGTAGTAGCCTCACATTGAGTTGGTGCTCAATTGTAAATGATGTACAGAACTGAAAAAGACTACCTATCATTTTTAAGAAGAAGAGGTTTTCTCCCTTTATGGGTTTCCTCATGAAAATCAGTCTCTGTGTATACTTTATGTGTGATTGATGGTCTTTACTTTTACTATCCATATGTTGTATGTTGTTGATGATCACTTGAAGGAAGATTAATAATATTTAAAAGGTATAAAATTATTTAAGCTCATAGACAACTGATTCACCCCGCCCTCTCAGTTGTCTTAGTATTTCCAACATTGACTTCCAGGGTGATCCGGATATGGTGTTACCTTCAGGGGAGGTGTTCGACCACCAAGGTATGTTTGTGATTTTGATATGTTGATTTTTGAGATAGCATGACATGTGTATTATGTATAGATGTTGATACTATCATTTGGTTGTTTGTATGTGTAGATGTGGGACCTTGCAGATGTGAGGTTGAGTTGATGAGAGCATCGGCTCGTCAGGGGCCAGTGAGACCTCTACGGGTAGAGCCGTAGGAAGGAGAGAGACGTTAGTGCGAGGACATTGAGGTGAGACTAGGCGGTGATGAGAGAGCGGATAGGAGACATCATTTTGATGACCCTAGTGCCAGGCCATCTCATGCTCCTCTGACAAAGGTCAGGAGAGATTTTGAGGATATTCACCTCTGCTTGGAGGCAGTGCTATAGAGTGTGCCTAAGGGCATGTGGTCGTGCATCTAGGATGATGGCATCCTGGAGCAATGTGTGGGAGTGTTTATGATGTGGAGGACTGTGGTGTGGTGAGCAGCAGTAGCAGGTGTTGTGATGACCGGGCGATTACCTCCAGGTCTGAAGGGACCGATAGTGGGTGGGGCACCACCACCTAAGGGAGGGGTAGGAGGTGGTTCTTTAGAGGCACCTTGAGTGTCACTCTATGTATGTTTGTATTTTTGTATATAGGCTGGTGAGCCCATTTTGGTGTAGTGGCACCGATTTTGTATTGAGGTGCTTCACTGGCCTGCAGATTTTGTATACGATGTATTTTATGTGTATGTAAACATTTTGATGGCATTGTTGACCGATTTATATATATGAGTATACATTTTTGGGTCTTTGTGATGTTTACATGTGTTCTTTAATGTGTTGATGATGTCTAATCTATATATGTTGTGACAGGCTCTTGATGGTTTATGTGTGTGTAGAGATATCTTGATGTGATATATGCCAATCGAGTATAATGTTAACTAGGTTATCTGTAATTTGATTCAATTGTCTTGGAATATGTGTAAATGTAATGAAATCAAAATGTCAAGATAAAAGTCTAACTTGTAGGTATTTGTGAAAGAGGCAAGGATCATAGACATGGTACACATTGTTGAGCTGGAGGACAACTAGTTGGGAGTCAAGAAAGACGCTAAGGTGAAGAATACGATGATGACGGGCATTGGCAAGGAGGCCAATGACGACAATGTACTTGGCTTGGTTGTTGGTTGCTAAACCCAAACATATGCTGCAAGAGTGGAGCAGTTCATGTGAGGGGGTATAGAGGGCCCAAGCTACTGAAGCAAGATTTTGTGTCCAACGGCTGGTGTCGTCAGCGTAACCAATGTGGTAGGCCGGTGGAGGAAGCATATGTAAATAACAAAAATGATAGTTTAGATGTGAGGGATGGAAAAAGGATTAAAAACATTATAAAAGAAATAACCTAATGTAGAATGCCTACGCTTAGGCGTAAAATTTCTTTAAGTATAACCCGTTGACGGGTTCTTTGAGAGAGAGGGCTTCAGGGGAAGCTAGGACGTATGCGCCTTTGGTGAGGCAATGTTGGATAATGTAGGGGCCATGCCATAGTGATTCAAATTTGCCATGAATGAGGGTATCGTGAGAGATATCGTAAGCAAGGACGAGGTCGCCTTCGTGAAACGAGCAAAGGTTGACATGGTGATCAAAGGGGGCCTTTGACCATTTTTTGGCTGCCTCATTGTTTTGTAATGAAGATCGACGATCTTCATCCAGGGACTCTAAGTTCAGAAAACGATGCTCCATTGGAGCAATGTCAGGTAATAGCTCAATTACACTGCGTAAGGTGGGAATTTCTCACTCGATAAGAAGAGTGGCCTTGACCCCATGGACTAGATGAAATGGTGTGAAACCAGTGGCTGTTTTCACGATCGTATGATAATCCCATAGCATGGAGAATAACATATGATGCCAATTGGTCTTATGTTTGTTAACTATGCACTGCAACATGGTCTTGAGGACCTTGTTAACTACTTCAACCTGTCCATTAGCCTGAGGGTAATATGGTGAGGCAAACTCATGGGAGAATCCCAATCATGATGAGAGTTTGACAAAAATCTCATTCTCGAAATGTTTCCCATGATCGGAAACTAGTTGGAGTGGTACTCCAAAGCAGGATATGACGTGATTAAAAACAAAACGTGCTGCAGTGTCAGCAGTGTTGTTGAAGGTGGGCATGGCTTCCACCCATTTTGTGAATTAATTGATTGTGACAACAATGTATTTGTGTCCATTGTTGGATGGGGGGTTACAAGTCATGAAGTCAATGCCCCATTTACAAAAGGGGCCTATAGTAATGACTGGGTGGAGAAGAGCAGGGGGTGCTCGTGCTTTGTTGGTGTAAAGTTGACATTTATTGCATCGCTTTACGACATGAATGCATCCATGAAACAATGTAGGCCAAAAGTAACCTGCTCGAATGATCTTCTGAGCAGTGGACATTCCCGAAAGATGGTCCCCGCATGCACCGCTATGGTAGTCGTTCAAGACTCTATCGGCCTCATCAATAGTCAAGCATCGACGAAGTATGGTGTCGACCCCTCGCTGATATAAGATATCTCCTATGAGGAGATAGTGGGGGGCCTGGTGGTGAATATGATGGTGATCATCTCATGAGAGGTGGTTGCTAAACTTTTGGGTTTGAAGATAGACGAGGGGGTCATCGTACCAAGGATCATCTAAAGTGATATAAAAGAGATGTTCATTGGGGAAGTCGGTATTGATGGGGGCACTGGTAGTATTAGAGGGGAAGGCCATGACAAGTTTGGCGAGGATGAGAGATTTCTTTCTCTTGGGTGTTGAAAATTCAAGATCGTACTCCTGAAGGATAACGATCCATCGGGAAAATTTGTCATTAATTTATCGATGACTGAGCACGTATTGCATAGGGTTGGAATCTGCTATGACTTTGGTTGTGAGAAGTAGAATGTAATGGAATAGTTTCTGGACTATGAGGACGACTGCAAGGGATAGTTTCTCTTCATGATCATACTTCAGGGGTGGCCTTGAGAGGTTTTTACTAATGTAGTAAATGACATGCTCATGATCATCATCACCGATTTGAACGAGAACTCCTGCTACTGAGATAGTTGATGCTGATATGTAGAGGATATAGTCACGATTATAGTTGGGTGAACTAATTAAAGGGGCATTAGAAAGTGTCATTTTAAGATCGTCGAATGCTTTTTGGGCATGTTCATCCCAGTGAAATGGGATGTCATGGCATAGTAAGAAAAGGAAATTGTGAGCTCGAGTGGCATAGTCTGGGACAAATCGCCGTAGAAATTTAGATTTTCGTTGTAGGCTCTGGAGTTGACGTAAATTTCGGGAGGGTGGAATTTTTGTGATGGATTGGACTTTGAGGGAGTCCATGGTAATACCACTTTGGGAAATGATGAATCCGAGGAGGCGCCTGGCAGTGATGCAAAACAGACACTTGAGGGGGTTCAAGCGAATGTTGTACTGACGACACCATTAGAAGATGATCCGTAAATTATCAAGATGTTGGGAGCATTTTTTGGATCGAGCTGTGAGATTTTCCAAGTATGCGAGGATGATATGAGCTAGATCGTGAAAAATGTATGTCATAGCCCATTGGAAAGTTGTGCCAACATTTTTTAGGCCAAAAGGCATGACACAATATGCAAAAGTACCCCTAGGGGTGGTGAATGTGGTTTTGTATTGATCGACTAGGTGGATTTGGATTTGATTATAACCAGAGAAACAGTCCATGAAGGATAGAGCCTTGTGACCTATGCAGTCATCAATAATTTGATCGATGAAAGGCGTTGGAAAGTTGTCTTTGGGACATGCATGATTGAGATCGTGAAAGTCTGTGCATACATGGATAGTGCCGTGTTTTTTGTTAACGGGTATAGTGTTGGAAACCCATGAGGTATAGGCGATGGGGTAGATGAACCCAAACGTACGTAATTTATCAATCTTAGCTTTGATAGCTGTGACTTTGGATGGGTGTAGCAGTCGTTGTTTTTGACGAACCGGTGTAGTATCAGGCCAGGTGTCGATGTGATGTTCAACAATAGAGGGATCAAGGACGGGCATTTATGTGTATGACCAGGTGAAAATATCCTGATATTCTTGGAAGAGGGATTTATAGGCAGTGATTTCTTGACGAGTGCATGCGGCGCCAATGGTGATTTCCTCAATGACTCCATTTTTTATGGAAATATCGATTTTGATGGTTGGGGAAATATTGGTCATGTTGCCTTCTTGAAAAGAATTAGGGGCAAGAATGGGGTTGTTGAACCAGTAGATATGCCCTGATGGGATAAAATCCTTGGCTTTGACTGTGTGTATGGGGTGTTGGTTAGGAAGAATGAAGGATTCCTATGGAAAGAAGAGCACTCTATGGTGTAGTGCATCCCATGGGTAGTTGGGGGTGTTTAATTGCTTGAGTATGTCCTTGTCACAGTGGAATTGGCGAGAATAAAAGGGATATAAAGGAGTGATATTGGTGAATGTCACTGTGTGGTTTTCCTATGGTGATGAAGAAACAGGGGGAACAATGCAATGAGATTGTGATGGTTTGCTCAACATAAACCAAATATTGAGGTACTGAGGAGTACCAGTGGTAGTTGGATGTAAAATTTTCGTAGGGAAATGAACGGGAGAATTCGGGGGATTTGGGGGTAAATCCTTAGATAAGTCATCCAAGAATCATGGAGGAATAGGGAGTGCCTCTGGTTCAGGAGAAATGATATGACAAATATCTAGTGATGAGGTAAGGTTAGTCGTTGATTCTATAGGGGGTACAGGGGTTTGAATCAGGGTCATTTGATGTTGCCTGTATTCAATGATCATAGGACATTGATATGTAAAATGATCTAAGGAGTCACATAGAAAGCAAGGGAATCTCATACGTTCATTGAATAAATTCATGACATAATGGATGTCAATGATGTTTAGTAGGGATGATGTAGTTGGATTGAGTTTGTGCTAGAAGATTTGGCATACTGCGACTAATGTCTTTCGGAATTGAGGTAGTGTTGGGAAATGGTGTGTATAATGGTCATATTCAGAACATATGGTGCAAGAAAATTTGGTTCGTGGCCCTTTGGTACTTGTGTTAGGGGGAATAGCAGCAGTACTTGCTACAATGGTGAGCAGGGATGGTGTTTGATCAGGTTGAATTAGGTTACGTAACTCGGGTAGAGATGGGCATTTGTTGGTTGGGTGTCCATCTTTCTCACATAGTGCACAAGGAGGTTGGATGCGTGGGGGAAGTGGAGCTGTGGGCTCCTTCTTCTTTCACCTGCCCCCAGCTGTGGCAGGGAGGTTAGTGAGTGGGGGTGTAGAGGGTATGGTGGGAGTGAGTATGGGAATCGTCATTGGGATTCCTTCCATTTGGGGGGGAAGGGATGGTTGAGGAACCATCTCTAGTGGATGTAAATACCAAACTAGAATTGCCAACACCATATTAGGGAGGGTAAGCATTGCGGCTACTTGGAAATATTGTATGCCTGGTGGAGGGTAGAAGAAGGGGATTTAAGTAATGGCTTGGGGAACTATCTCCCAAACTAGGATATGGCCTTGGGGAGAGGTGAAATCGTGAACTAGTGGAGTCAACGAGTTCGTAGGAGGCTCATGAGGGGGGAGCTTTGCGACTAGTGGGATGTCAGATATGATAGAAGCCTCCCTAGGAGGAAGGGTATCCTCTATGTCAGTTCCATTGGATGATACGACACATACTTGATTGGAAGGATGAAGGAGCAGTGGTGCACCATGGTAAGTTCCTAACAATGATGGGTCTTTGAAAATTCCAGGACCCATTTCGATGAGTGGGTATGCTTCATGGCTCGTGTGGATGATAGGGAGAATGTTATCGATGTTGGCACAAGGCTTAGTCTCGTAATGTGATACTTGGTCAATGGTAATGATCTTCCTATTATGGAAAAACATCATGGTTTGAAAGATGGAAGAGGCAACTACCTTCATAGCGTATATGTAGCTACGACCGAACAAGATATTATAATCGAGTGGGGCATCGATAACTTCAATGTCAATGAGAATGGTCTTGCTCCCAAGTTCTACAGGGACATTTTGGAAAAGCCCTTCAGGAGACGATGGTCATCCATCATAAGCTCTTAAGGTAATGGAAGATGGTATATGTTTGGGGGAACCTAGTTTCTACCATACAGACTTGGACATAATGCATGTGGATGCACCTTCATCAATGATGCACCGATGAACTGTAATGTTCTAAATTTTTACTGGGATTTGAAAAGCAATTAGAGCGGGGAGGTGAGGTTCTCCATTGTTGAGATCAAATGTGATGAGTTGAGTATCTATGGGGTCGACTACCCCCAAGGCGGAAAGTAATGATTTTCGCTGAGTGGAACAAGTTTGAAGGACTTCTAAGACTGACATGCCAGTTGGGGATTGTGCTAAGTCATTGACCAAATTGTAATTGTGAGCCTCCCTAGCCTGGGGGTTGTGGACATTCCTGCGCAATGGGATGCGAGGGATGTGAAGAGGTGTTTCGATGTTAGGGCATGGAATCACCAATGAGGGTCCCGTTGGTGCTGGGATTGTTTTTGGAGGAATGGGAGGAGATTTAGCAGGTGCATGGTATTGACGACTATGTGTTTGCAGAAGTATTTCTTCCTCACTAGTGAGGAGGATAGTATGATCTACAGGATTGTTTGGATTGATATACTGTACCAACTGTGGTGGGGTAGGCTGTGTGTCTTGTTGGGTGTTCATCACACCCTGGTGTGGAATGGGATTCTGTAGTATGGTTGGGGGAGGTTGTTGCACGTATTGTTGAGGGGTCTGCTGAGGGGCAGGTGGTGCTGCAGAGTGTGGTACACTTATTGAGTTTTTCATCCATTTAAAATCAACAATTTGGGGGTAGTGATGAGTATAATGACAAAAATCACCACAAAGGGCATAAGGGAAGGTGGTTCTAATAGTATTGTTATTTCTCCCTTGACGCCTATTGTTATTGCCCCCCTGGGGGTTCTGATTCCCTTGATTCTAGTTGCCCCTAGTAGGTTGGTTCTTTTGGGGGTGATTATTGCCTTGACCTGGGTTGCTATTGTTCCTATTTTTTCCTTTCTTTTTGGCATTATTTGACTGATGGGTCGGAGTTTCTGTATTCAATTGTTCAAAATTTTGATATTACTGAAGGGGAGAAGGTTGAACAAAATTCACCCCAGCGTGAGGGTGTGGGGGAGCCATGGGTTCTGGAGGACCAGGGAATGGAAAGTATGTATTCTGTGGGGGTAATGACTCGTAAGATACATAGGAAGGCATGGCACTTTCGCTAGTACTTAGAGTATAAGTTGAAGTAGAGGGAGTACCATAACTTGTTTGGATTGGTGGGTGTATTGTGGGTGTTGGAGGTGGCCCACTAGTGGGTGGGGGAAGAGCAACAGGGTATGGTTGTTGATAAGGGGGTGGAGGGTAATAAGAGGTTCCCCCATATGCTGACAGATATTGAGGTGTGTCATACATTGGTGGTTGTTGGGGTTGTGGTGCATGGTGCGTGGTATTACCAATCAATTTGTTTGCTGAGTGAGACATCTCAGGTTTGTCTTGGCCAAATGGCATGGGTTTTGGGAGATCAGGAAGTACTGTGTACAAGTACCTTGATTGTGAATAGATGAGGTAGTATTGTTGCGCCTTACTGATGGCTTCTTCTTCTGATTGAGGGAAGGTGGAAGCCACATCTTTACCGAGGAGAGAGACAAGTGATCTGAGAAATCAGTCAAGACACTATTATTTGGTGGCTTCATCTTTGCAAAAACTACGTTGTCTATGCCACTCATGAATGTGATCAGAGATATGTGTGGCTGAGGTTTGTTTAAAATTAGAGAGTAGTTCAAGACCATTGTCATGGAGGATTAGTAATTGGAAGAAGGTCAAAACTACTTTGGCCAAGGACTCGAAAGTCGCATGGGACCTTGATTTTTCGTCTACATACCATTTGGCTGATGGGTCAGTGAGTGTCTGTTGAAATAATCGTAGTCAGATGGAATCATCCATAATGCTATTGGAAGAGCACCATAGGTGGAAAGTCATGACATGGTTGGCAGGGCCATCCCCTACCTTTCCTTCAAACTTGGGGATATCTGAAGGTAGTTTGGTAGGCATTACAGGCCATGTGAGGTAATGAAATATAGGATCATTTGTGAGTTTTCTTAGATCTGGTATGTTAAGAGAGGACAAATATGGCATCTGGAGTGGTGGCATAGGATTTGTTCCATCCATGGTGTGAGTGTTCTGTGAACCTGCCCCTTTAGGGGGGCTGGGTGGGTTGGTACTTCCCCCTTGAGAGGAAGTTGGCCCCCTGCTTCCATATAAAGGAGAGTGAGTGGATGGAGGACCTTGGGAAGTGGACCCAAGTAATGTGGAACCAAGAAAAGATGATCCTAAGACAGTGTCACTCACAGGAGTGTGAGAAGGTGGGGCAAATGAGTTGGCAAGACTAGTAAATCCCCCTAAAATAGGAGGGAGGTTTAGCAAGCATCTGGAACAACGAGGGTTTTGTGGGTCCCCTATGATGTATGACTAGCTGAGTGGATGTGTGAAAATTGTGGTGAGAGTAATAAATAAACAAGAGCCTTTGTTGCAATTTTTGAACTTTACATGATATATATCTAAATCAAAATGTAATTAGAAGTGCATCATACATAAAGTGTTTTTTTTAAAAAGAAGCATATATGTGGATAAGTGGGTTTTGTCCGTGTGGGGGATCAAAGAAAACAAATGCTCATATCCTAAAAGACGTAATGTCCTTCCTCTCAAATAGCACTGGACCTTCCAATAGTACTCAACAATGGGGTTTGAGGTCACCGGAAGAGAAACTAGTGAAGGATGAAGTAATCAGTTATAATGAGGGGTAAAGGGGGCATATCCCAAAAGAGCTGGTGATATTTCCCAATATCCACACAAAATCTGATCAAGGTGTAATTGTAGCCCACAATTGCCACCTCAGTAGATGTCCTAAAATTTGGTCACTAGGTACCTCGATCAAAATGAGGCATTTAGATTTTCAGCCTAAGAAATGGGTCACAGGCTGGATCCCGTCCAAGAGGTGGGTGCCTCAAAGGGGGACGCACAGAACAACCGGACCTCGGCCTTCAACCCTTCATGGGTATCTCCCTACCTTATGGTGTTAGGAACACTTGACTTGGAGGATTTTTAGTTCCCTATTTGACAACTTCTATTGTTTTGACAATGTGAGAACCAGATAATGGGGAGTTATTTGGATGCCTATTCCTGAAATCCTACCTAGAATAAAAAACTTCTTTTGGCACCTCCTGTGGAGGAAAAATTAGTGAGTTTTTAGAAAATTTTTAGATGTGGTTTGTTTGAGAGATTGGGGGTGTGAGTCAATCTCATTGAAATTAAATGGGAGCGGATAGTTTCGTCAAGAAAAGGGTGGGGTGTTTCGAAATCCCTTTGGAGGAAACTTACTTTGACCTCCACATTTCAAGATGAAATCTATGTGAGTGATAAGTGACTTTTGTGTGTGAATGAGTGAAAGTGTGCCAATGTTTCAATGAATTAGGTGTCACCTTATTGCATGTGGATTTCGCTTGGTCCTTACAAGTGTTAATTACCTAATTAACTAAATTCCTTTGGTACAACCTTGTGTAATTCAAAAGTCCCTACGAAACTAGCATGTGGACATGTGGGTCCTTTACTATTCCTTTAACTCCCTATTGTGATTTAATCTAACAAAGCTTTGAAACTATCCTAGATTGTGATCATGTGGGCATGTATGGGCCCATTACAAAACATTTAAACTTCCCTATTGATTTAATCTAAGAAAGTAATTTTCAACACTATCCTATCTTTGTAGGATGTGGGCATGTATGGGCCCGTTACAATCTTGAGATGTGTTTGAAAAAATAAAATAAGAGGAGTCTTGAGGGGGTTGTTGTCCTCTCCTAAAGGTTTTAGTATTTTTAAGGGAGATGAAGTTGTCCTACAACCTTTTTCTGATTCTCAAGGTCGCTTGGAAGCACAAGAGAAGAGAATACTAAATGATTGTTATCCAACTTTTTGTCCCAATGCAAGTTTTATGTGATTACAAATGATTCCAACTTTATACTTTTAGTCAAATCAAGCCATCCATGTGGAAAAATGAAAGCAAAAGAGGAAATAATGATTTTAAACCCCCTAAGTGCCTATGTGTTTTGACTAATCCCTTTATATGGAGAGGGAACTAAGTGTGGTGCATATTACAACATGCATGAAATCATTTTTAAGAAGGCTAGGGACCTTCCCCAAATCACAAAAAGATTACAATGTGTATTTTTATGCACAGGTGCATGGGTCTTAGAGTAGACAGAGGTGCACTGAGCACCTATGTGAAAATCGAAACAAGTTGTTGGGCGTAGGTGTGCAGAAAAACACAGTAAATTTGGTGCATGTGCGCACGATGTGTGACTGTAGGCCAATAAACCTGCGCACAACTGACACACGGCCGTGAAGAAAATTCTGGATGGAATTCTCTCATTTCAGCTTTGAATTGGATGTCTTGCAGGTCATCTTGGGCCAGTTAAGGTACCTGTAGGTTAAATAAACCAAAAGAAGATCTAGAAAAACCCAAATGGGGTAGGAAGTTTATACCTTTCCCCAGTGGAGTCGCCAATCTATTGCACCTCTTTTGTCACCTAAATGAGAAAAACAGAGGAGCTTGCAAGATTAGTTGGGTTAGCTAAGAAATATAGCTGTAAAGGAAACGAGTTAGAGAAAGAAACATAAAATAACAAGATAAGAATTAAACTAAGAAATAAAAGAACAAATAAACTATTGAGCATAAGGACATAAGAACAAAAAACCAATAAGACTCATGTCATCAATGGCAAGGATTATATTAGTGAAATAAAACACCAAGAAGAAAGAGGACTTTGTGTCCCTTCTTCCTCCAAGGGAGGGCTCTTGGACCCCCACAACTAAGCTCTTCTTACAACTTTGAAAGAAATGGTGAAAGAATCCCAAGCTAATCCACTCAAGAGGTGAGATGGATTGCCCAATGTAATGATGCTAGTATACTCTTGACGAGAAAAGAGGATTCTCAAAGAGAATAGCAACAACATAACCTTACAAATGAATTCCTTGAAAATGAAGTCCACCCATGGCCTTGTTTTATAGAACCTCTTTGGGGTATTGTGCAACCAGTTTATAGTGTGAAAAGAGGCTATTTGGGGCATTTTTAGGTCTTTGACCAGACACCCAGTCGAATTTAGTCAAGATTTGGGTCTCAAATCAACTTAGAAGATGAACCAGAAGTGGGTGGGAGACCAACCAATCTCATAAATGTGTCTTTCTTAGATGTGTGTGGCTTTTAGTGACCACAGTCACGCATCATGCGCATGTGCACTTTTAGTGCGTTTCTAGATCGCTCATGTGTGTGTGTGCCCTATGTAGTCATAATGCACCTTAATTTTATCACTAGTTGTATAGTTTTGGAACTTTTGGAAATGATTTTGTGGTAATTTTGGTCCATGGGTGACCTCATAATTGTTTGACGATGCTGGATTTTTGTAACCATTTGTGGACGAAATTTCAGTGATAACACCATCGAACAAATAGTCAATACTGTTACCACCTCAGTACAAGTTCAAAGTGACATGGGAATCATTTTTCCTATTCATGTGCAAAGTACCTTGATGGTTACTCCTACTGTACCTCCTAAAACCACAACTACTTACACTCTACAAAATCATGTGGGGACACCTTCACATCATAAAATAAAAAACCATGACACCCTACAAAACCCAACTGCAAAAAAAATTGCGACTGGGGGGAAATCCCCCTTTGGTGGAAACATCCCTACCAGGGGGAAACCGTCCTTCCACAGACTAGTGCCAACAGAGGGGCAAGCCCCTTTCACCCATCAAACCCCAGTTGTTACCCAACTAACGGAAAGGGGACAACCCTCATTCATAGGAAACCCCCCAGAATATTGGGGACTGCACCAAGGAGGTATGTTTCATCAATCATATCAGAGAGGGTCATCAAATCCTAACACACAAGGAGGAATAAAAAATATGAATCATTCTGGATTACATTCTAGACAATCCTTCTAGGGAGTCGTGAATCCCACTTGGGGTCCTCAAGGTCAACACTCTTATCCTCCCGAAGTGCCTAACCCTTACCCTACTCAAGGGCAACCTAGTTTCCATCCTCAAGGTTAGACTGGTTATCCACCTCAAGCGAATCAAAGAACTATCTTCCCCCAGATTATATCGGTTATCCTCCTCATGGGAAAATGAGTTTCCCTTCTCCTTTTCTGAACATTCCTCAACAAAATAATCCTACCTTTGTTGGTCAACCACAACAATATATGGGAGGGCCTATTAGCTACAACTATCCACCTCAACCAATTTACGGCCTTACTAGTGTTCCTCTACCACACCAGTATCATCCTAAAGTAAATCGACAATTACCATTCTTAGCCACTCTAGATCTACTAGATCTATCACGATTAAAAAATGATCCCATATTACACTCTCCTTTTTGGAGAGTTATTCCTGCTAAATTTCCTTTCGATATTCCAAAATTTGACAGTAAACCTAGTGAAGACCCTAACAACCATGTTATGAACTTTCATCTATGGTGTTCATCAAATTAACTCATGGATGATTATGTCCGGTTACATCTTTTCCAGTGTGCACTCACGAGTTCAACAACCAAATGGTATATCGAGCTACAACGTGTGACTTTTTAAGATTTTAATTCCCTTGCCATGGATTTTCTCACACACTTTCAATTACCCATTTGTTATGAGATTGGTAAATAACTCTTGACCTCCCTTCATCAGAATAACTCCATGCATATTTATGATCATATTCATGAATGGAGACAAAGACGAAGGTTGATCAAAGAAACCATTCCTGACCAATTACTGGATGAGTGGTTCAATAAATCTCTTTTACCTCCTATTTCTCGTGACGTAGCCATGGGTGGTGTCATTATAAAAGAAGAATCCATTTCTCATGCTCAGTATCTGGACTTGGTTTACTCCCAATCCGGTATGTTGTATGAATTGATTCTAAATGCTCCCCATCCATCAACTGACCCCTCGAAATTATCCTCCATAGCTCATGTTGATGGAGTTATTGGTTCTGTCAAAACCCAGTTCAACTCATAGTAGTCTGACATGACTAATCATTTAGTCATTGCACCCACTATTGGATTGACTTCACTCTCATCCACCCCCACCCTGACTCAAATATCTGAGATGAATGCACTTCAATATGTTTATCTGTAACAGTCAAGGGGGGAGAAGAAAATGAAGAATAAACCAAAAAAAAACAATAATCAAAATGAAAATCCAAAAACACCAACTCAACCACCTGCTACTAAGAAACAACCATAGAGAAATCCAAAATTTGTATGTCTCATTTGTGGTGATGATCAGTACACATGATATTGTTCTCATTGCGACGAAGTTGCAAAACGTTTTAAAGGAAATTATCAACCCACTGTGTTGACACATCCTTTTGTACAGAGGAAATCAATGGTGTCACAAGCTTCTGCACCTCCAATAGGAGGTAATCCAAATCATCCTCCTAGTGAGGAAGATTCATCAAGTGTGCACATTTACATGTTTAATGGAATAGATTTTCCACTTGTACTATGACATATGAAACACCTCCGACTAAACCTGATAAGAAAAAAATAACTAATGGTACTACAACGAATCTACCGCCCACCACCATTACTCCTCCATTTGAGCCACTCCATATTGAGAAACCTAACTATGAATCTATCTTACATCCACCAAAGAGCACAATTTGAAAGTTGACTTTTAATCCTAATTCATGTGCTACTCAAAACTACAACATGGTTGAATATTTGGCCCAAGCACCATGTGCTATGTCAGCTCTCGAAGTTCTACAACATTTACCTAGTCAACATAGGACTCTCTTGGAATCCATGAGAAATATATCTCGAGTCAACTAATAATATCACGTTTAACCTCAATAATTTTAAATCACAACTCTCTCACTGGCTCTCTTTCCAAATCAATGTTATTTTCCACAATCAACATATTCATCGCACGATCTTGGATGAGGGAGATTCCACATGTGTCATGTCATTGGCTTGCTGTAAAGGGTTGAAATCGTCTGGTCTAAATCAATCCCCTACTATGTTACAATCTTTCGATGGGAGAGGATTCCATCCTCATGGACTATTACAGTCCTTAGCTCTTCAATTGGGAGGCAAGACTATTTTAGTAGATGTTGAAGTAGTCGATGTTCCCCTCGATTACAAATTGTTGTTAGGAATAATTTGGTTTTATGCCATGAATATCATCGCTTCATTGGTGTTTCAATGTGTCTAGTTTCCCCATCAAGGTAAAATTGTGACCATCGATCAATTAGATTACTGCACCCCTGACGCTCACACTCTTACAGCCAACAACATTCATTTTCTAGGAGATTCGAAGATCACTTATGAAAGTGTTGGAGTGGGTATTTTGAAAGACTCTTCTCTTGTGGGTACCTTTCCTACACTGCTTCCTCCCACTTCACAACATATCACAACGATAAAAATGATATCTACTATGGCACATCAATCCTACGAATCATCTGATCCATGGATCATGCCTAGTTCCTTAGAATTCGATGCACTAGGTGACACCATGCCACTTGGTATTGCAGAGGCTGAATATGAAACCATCCAATATGCCTCTCCCATCACTGCATGACCAACATCTGTTGGCATCTACTATGTATTCGTTCCCATCTTGGTTAGATTCCCTATCATCTACTTTTGATTACATCGTACAGATTTTTCCATTGGATGAATCTGTTAACACATAATATTGATCATGTCAAGAGGGATTTATGGTTTTTAGAGCCTACAATTTAACCATTTCTCCATGGATTATTTCATACCATCAACTAAAAGCCTCCTCAAAGTGTGCAAGCTATATTTGAGTTGGTGCTGCGAACTAGTTAAGGAGGATTGTTGTAGCTTGGATAGGTTGTAGGCACTCACATTCGGTACTATCAACATCCACAACATCCTTGGGACCATCAGGTACTTCATGAGTGTTTTCATCCCATTTGAAGGTCGAGAATTTGGTTTTTTATTTTTTTTCCTTTTGGCCCTGCAAACTAGAAGACAGGGGCGTTGCGAACTCATTTCCTGTAGTAGATGCTTATAAACATTTGATCATATCTCCAAAACGGTGATGTGTGTTTTTCTAAAAAAAAAATTGGAGGATAATGATAATGGCATTGACTTTATGACCAAATTGCATCCTAACCCAGTTTGTAATTCGATAGATATAACTAAAACAATAGTGCGCTGCAAACTCTTTGTTTTGCATAGTTGTTGGATATTTTCCTTGTTTGGAGGTTTCCACTTGTCAAAGAAGGTTCAAATGGTCTCCTATGAGTTATTTGTACATGAGGGACATGTGCTCCATCTCTATATCAATCAATATGAACTGTTTCAAAATGCATTTATCATCATAGACAAAATCCCAAAAAAATAGGAATTTGTTAGGCTTTTGTTGGAATCATTTGTAACAAGACTCCTAAATGGAGGATGATCCTATGTAACTCCTTGGTTTAGACCTCCTTATGGTAGATATAGATTATTCACTATAAATGAAAGGGTTTTTTATTAGAAAAGGGTTGGATTCATGATCCAAGAGAGGAGAGAGATGGAGGAACAATTTAGCTGCTCATTTGTAAGCTTGGGGGCCTGTTTGTAATGACATTTTCTGCCATTAAAGATTCATGAGACTTGTTATCATATTGTCTTTTGTGTTTTTCCATTTCATTTTTATATTATTGCTTGAATATATTGGAGGTTTTGAGGATCATATCTACCATTGATTGATGGATCCATGAACAACATAGGATATGTTGTAGCTTTCCCATTAAATCATTGTTCATTGTTTAAGCAAATATTTATCTAATGCAAAAAGGATCTATGTATAATGTATGTTCTTCATTTTTTCATATTCACTATTCTTATACTCATCATTATATATCCATTTTGTCTGATATATAGTTTCATTTCCTTTGATCTATAGGATGGTATGACTCCATGCCCATTGGAATGCCTCTGAAGACATTTTTTTTCCCTCTCCCTTTATTTCCCAGTCTTGTTGATCCACCTACTCAAATTAATTTAATCCATTTATATTCTGATCGGTATTGGGATTTCACTTACATCAGTCTAAGTGTGACTCTCATTGCTAACATTTTTGGTGATATTTCTTGGGATGACAATGAAGAAACCTTCTCTTGGTGAACTATGATGATTAGATCTAGATTTGGATGGTGAACTGAAGCTAGACACTTTTAGACTGATTATCTTTCACCATGGTGATTCCACTGTTCAAATATCTATTAGAAACTCTACTATTTTTAAATGGACAAGATCCTAGCTCAAAGGTATTCTTTCTGTGATTTTTCAAAGATAGTCAGTTTTCCAAATTCAGTGCCTAGTAGAGATGAATGGGAAGGTTTTCTTCCCATATTTAAAGGAGAATATTGGGAAGTACCAGCTGAACACTTTCTATATTTCCATTATTTTATTCATCAATTTTAGAACGTGCATGAGGATGTTTAGATCAAGATTTTTAGGTACTCATTATAGGGAATAGCTCGTGACTGGTGTCGATATCTTCTAGTTTCTAGTATTAACTCTTTGACATGTTTTCATGATTCTTTTAATTTTTTTTGTAAGAAGTACTTTTCTGTTGAACATCTTTATGAAAAATGTTGTGATGAGTTTTCTTTACTTTGTAAAGACTTTCCTTGTCATGGAAAGCATACTTGTGATGAATACTTTTCCATAGAAGAAAGTACTTCTCATGATGATCAAGAGGTTTTGAATGATCTTCATTATGATATGCCTTCAAAATAAAATGGACTAAAAGCAGATAGAAATGTCTCTGATACACTACTTGTTGACAACTCTCATTTTCAGCTTAATTATTACAAATATAAAAATGAGCTAGTCTCAGCTATAGATCTTGAGATCCCATTTCATATTCACCCATATTCACTGGAAATTAGTGAAAAGCGTGGAAATATATTGTAGCAGTTTTCAAGCCAACCCATGCTTGAATCATCGAAGGAGGAATTCATTAATGAGACACAACAAGTTTTGTATGGATTTCAAGATCCTATTGCTATCTATATGGATATGTTTTGCATAAATATATTTTCAGTTGTTGTCATCATAAGAACACAGTTCTTGGATTGTAAGTATGTTTTTTCAAGGAAGTATGTGTGGTTGTCATTATGTCTCTATTGTTACTTACTGATTATTTGTCAAGATGAGGATGAATATCATTCAGTCACAAAGTTATTTGTATGGTTATTGAAGAAATTTGTATATATTTGAAAGTTCAATTTTTCAACAGTTAGGAATAGGAATGTATATAAATAAGTTTGCCATGCAAGCATTTGGTTTTTCAGTTTGAATGCAACCTTGAATTTTCATTTGGTTTGCAGTGTTTTTTTTTTTCAGTGTGTGAATGTTCTTATTTTTAAATAAGGAGTGGAGGTTCTCTCGAGCATACAGGTTTTGTGGACAGACATGGAATGGATAAGGCACTGGAACTGTATGTTCTTGGAAGCTCATAGGGAGCATTCCATCCCATGTGGAGCCAGATGTTAACACATAATATTTATCATGTAAAGGAGTATTTATGGTTTTTAGAGCCTATAACTTAACCATTTCTCTAGGGATTATGTCATACCATCAACTAACAACCTCCTCAATGTGTGCAAGCTATATTTGAGTTGGCACTGCGAACTATTTAAGGAGGAGCGTTGTAGCTTGGATAGGTTGTAGGCACTCACATTCTGACTTATCAACATCCAAAACATCCTTAGGACCATCAAGTACACCATGAGGGTTTTCATCCTTTTCGAAGGTCGATAAAGTGTTTTTGGATGTTTTTTCCTTTTGGCGCTGCGAACTGGCAGACAAGGGCTTTGCAAACTGATTTCCTCTAGTAGCTTCTTCTACACATTTGATCATAAATCCAAAAAGGTTATGTGGGTTTTTCTGAAATTTTTTGAAGAGGAGAATGATAATGGCATTGAATTTTTGACCAAATTTCAACCTAACCCAGTTTGTAATTTGAGAGATATAATTAAAACACCAGTGCATTGCAAACTGGCGCTACAAACTCTATGTTTTGGATAGTTGTTGGATATTCACCTTGTTTGGAGGTTTCCACCTGTCAAGGAAGTTTCAAATGGTATCCTAGGAGTTATTTGGACATGAGGGACATGTGTTCCATATCCATATCAATCAGGATGATCTGTTTCAAAATGCATTTATCATCATACAGAAAATCCCCAAAAAATAGGAATTTGTTAGCCTTTTGTTGGAATATTTTGTAACAAGACTCCTAAATGAGGAGGATCCTATGTAACTCCTTGGTTTCGACCTCCTTAGGGTAGATAGATATTATTCACTATAAATGAAATGATTTTTTATGAGAAAAGGGTTGGATTCATAATCCAAGAGAGGAGAGAGCTGGAGGAGCAGTTTAGCTACTCATTTGTAAGCCTGAGGGCTTGTTTGTAATGACATTTTCTGCCATTAAAGATTCATGAGAGTTGTTATCAGTTTGTCTTCTATGTTTTTCAATTTCTTTGTTATCTTCTTGATTGAATATATTCTAGGTTTTAAGGATCATAGATGACATTGATTGATGGATTCATGAACAACAAAGGATCTGATGTAGCTTGCCCATTAAATCATTGTTAATTGTTTAAGAAAATATTTATCTGTTGGAGAAAGGATCTATGTATAGTGGATGTTCTTTATTTTTTCATATGCACCATGCTTCTACTCATCATTATATATCCCTTTTGTCTAATATATAGTTTGATTTCCTTTGATCTGTAGGATGTTATGACTCCATTCCCAATGGAATGCCTCTGTAGACATTTATTGCGCTCTCCCTTTCTTTACCAGTCTTGTTGATCCTCCTACGCAAACCAATTTAATCCATTTAAATTTTGATGGGTATTGGGCTTGCACTTACATCAGTCTAAGTATAACTCTCAGTGCTAACAAAATCTATTATGGAAATGCTTAGTATCAAGAGGCACCTTGGGTTGACAACCACCATCGTTCATCCCTTCTTCCTAGTTTGGATAAAATTGTGAAAGATATAAACTCTATATTTCCTAGTGATATCATTGACTCCCCCCGATCTCCCATACTCACTCAGGATACCATCTTCGAGGGGAATATGGGAAACATCTCTTCCACTATTACTATCGACATATCAATCAAAGAAGATGTTATCACTCTGTGATTTTCCTATGGTTGTTGTAGGAAATCACAAAGGTAACCATTTCAACCTAATTTAGACTGTATTATGACCTTCTACAATTATAGAGGGCCCTCTCAATATCCAAAAAGATTTCACACTCGAATATATTCAACAATAACACTCAAAAGGTCAGATTTATGATAAGAACGATTTTTTTTTTATATAAAGTTTGGTGGTTTGGCAAGATGGGAAAGAGTCTATTGGTAAATGGAGTCAATATATGAAACTCTACTGAGAATATTAATACATATATTGTAATCCTGAGGGAAAAGGGGAAAAGTAAATTTATCTTTCAACAAATAATAGTAATCAGAAGTAGACCAAAGAGGGAAGCCCATTATATTGAAAGCACCAAACTAGAATGAATTTTCAATATAACTTTACAACAAAAACATTTGAAGACTGATAACCAAGAACATAACACCAAACATTGGTGAATTCTGACCAGCAACCATTAAAAACATCATATACATAAACTATGTGTAAGGAGCATCAAACATGGATGAATTCCAAACAACTCAACTTAGTTAAAGCAAGAAGGGAAAAAAACAGTATGAAAAAGATGAACTGGATACGCATACTGAAAGGACAAGCTATAATGAATCTCTTATATCAAAAGATACCACTCCTCCTGTATTAATTTCATCAATATATTCCAAACAAAAATCTAGTTACAATAGAACAATTTCTTTGTAAAAGGGTCGAACCTCTCTCTCCCCCAGGTCCTCGTTATATTTCTCAACCATGTATATAATAAAAAACTCCCTCCTAAGCTCAATAATTGAGCTATATAACTACTTTCCCAAAATAGTAAACATCTACAATATTATGACACATATTCCACTTGACTTCTGATATTTTGGAATTGTCTTTACAAAGAAATGACAAGTGTAACACTTTTAAATTTCAGGATGTTTTTTCAATAGAGTCCTTCTGACATCCGATTATCTGGACTTTTGCAGAAATTTTTTGATATTACAACATAGTACTGTCTTTGCAGGAGCAATCCCATGCCATTCAACTGAGAAGAATATGAGGGATTTTGGTGAGAAAAGGTTGAGAACTTGTCCATAAGAAACAACGTCTCCAAAGCTTTTTCTTTTGGCAGAATGCTTCAAAATATATGCTATTTCCATTCCTTGAAACCTATACCAATCCATATCATGATTCAATCTTATTTTAACTAGCAGTCCTCGTGACACACATGTGATGGTATCATCCTCAATCCCTTGGCTCGACATTTAAAATTAGACTTGAATAACGAACATTGGAGATTCTTGTTGGATTGTGGTAACCTCTCAACTTGGTTTTCTTTTGTTATTTACTTATTTAGTGGGACATATCCCACATTGGAGCCGAGGAAGAACGATGAGGTGTTTATATGCGCCAAAATTTGCAATACAATTCGACGCGTAGAGAACTATGAATGACCCTGGTGGGCTCCTTGTCCATGTGACTTGGCTTTGATTTGTACATTGTGTTGTGTCTTGTGGTTTGATGCTAAATTTTGTTGTGTGTTGGTGTAGGTTTCCCACTCATGGATTTGGTTACAATAATTGGAAATTTGACCTCGGCCTAATATTTGTGGTAAAGAAAATATATCCCCTCGTAGTGCAATGGCCAAATCCTAGCCAAATTACAGAGTATTTTGATGAAAAGTACATGTGATAACATTGGCTCTAACTAGGGATGGTGTCCTCCCTATGAGGCGAAAAGATCTCGTATACCAAATTCATATTCATTGGGCTACTCAAAAATAATGTGTGTACCACTCGTGACCTACAGACTGAAACTATGTTGCAATTGAAAACTAAAACTGCTAGAAATCAAAACTAGAAATTGTTGAAAGAAATGCTCATAGTACTGATCTTATTAACACTCCTACCTACCCTACCTTGGCGATCACAAAGGCTTAATCAAGTAATCTCATATATTCAATGAATCCAATCAAGAAAATGGTTTCTTGACTGCATCTTTCTTTCAGCTCCTCCAGTCATAAAGTCAAAATTGAAATATGACAAGTTATTCCACCATTTGAAACTTTCCTCGTGTTTAAACATTATATAGCTCATTTCAATTGAATATTTCAACAGGACAATAAAAGGATCCTTGAGAGCATGAATGATTACTATTATCACTAGAAGTCACCCCTGGATTGAGGTAGAGGTAAGCCTAGTACCCATCAGTTTGTATGTCACATTGAATAAATTTAAAGGGGGTCTAATGGATGCAAACTCAAGAAAATACCGTTCTAACTCAGAAAGATGGGTTGGTATGGACAGGAAGATGAGGTCTTGATTCAACTTCAGTCAGTAAGTTGTAGTAAGGGTGAGTAGGAGGAAGAACTTGAGGAGAAAGAAGAGGTCTATTATAGACATTCGGTCTTCCAGCAACCTAAGAAGAAAAACTCAGAAGACAAGATCCTCTTGATTCAGAGTTTTATGGAACTGAATGAAGTTATCACTGAACTAAAATCAAACATACATCACAATTAAATAACAACAACCCGAATGGATCATTCATGCCCAAGTCATTCAGTATTGGAGGAAAAAGACAACACAGGAAACTGATTAAAATCGGTGGCGATGTCACTATGATCAAACCTACGTCACAAAAACATAACTACCCTTGACTAGATCATCCATGGCTGAGTGTTCTAACACAATTGTTACAAGAGATGAAAGGAAACTGACTTACATTAAACAAGAAGTCTCAAATACATATACAAATACGGGAGCTTAGCTCGACCATCAACCATAAAAAATTATCAAAACTGAGTATTTATACTCAGAAAAATATACAACCACCAGGGGCACGATCTAGCCATTCCATTCAAGGCTTGCCGTATGCATATCCTTTTGTCACTCTGTACATGAATTCTTCTATCAGACGTGAGCTCGGATCAGTATGGGCTTTGCAGGAGAATCCACTCACATGGGAACTTTGGGCTAACAGTCTTCCTCCATGGCCAATTCTTCCATGATTTCCATTTATTAGGTGAGATGATGTTTCAACCGCATCCCCCATTTCCATTAAATACCTTCATCAAGATCGAGATGAGGCCTGATACCCATGAATGTTCTGGGTAGAGACCGTAACTTCTTCAAGTCAATCCCAACACCTTGAGGCCATGCAGATCTTTTCCTGAGACCAAGACGGGCGCTTTCGACCTTTGGGACAACTCCTCTCCATCACTCCATATGACCTCGGGCCATGACCTCATGCTTATCCCATATGAAATTTTGGGATTTCGCATTTTGAAAGTCTTCACTCCACTTCATTCCAAATATCTCGATGCTCGATCCTACAAAATGACCCATATAGATCGACGGTTAGACTTACTTTGAATCTAATGGCCATGATTATCTCCTTGAATAACCTCAATTGTCTGTCACTCAATAGGTGCTTACCTTTCTTTATGGCCCTGCTTTCTGTATGACCCTGAGTTGTCATCATGGGCCCAATTTCCAGGCACTTCACAATTTTGCATTTCGCAAACTTGCATCGTGCTCCATGCTAAAAATTTGAGTCGTGAAATCATGACTTCTCAAATATGGCACCACGCGTCCCTTTTAATTGGATGACCCATATGAATATCAAAATTTTGGGGGTTCATACCTTCAACATTTTGGGACTCAGGAAATCTCATTTCTCACTTCGGCCTTCTTGAAATGACTTTCTTCGTGGTTCAGATCTGGTGCCATGCATCCTGCTAGATCGGATGGCTCCAACTGATTTTGGATTTCAGGGGTTTGGATCCTTTGCACATAACTTCAATAAATTTCTGAACTCCTGATTCCCATGATTATTATTCGTTGTTTATCTATGAACTTTTAAATGAAAATCCCTATGCTGAATTGAACTTTCTTGCTTGCCTGATTCGAGCTCATATCAGACCACTCTAAGTGTTACCCTTGTGCTTATGGCTATGGTCTCTGTAAACAAATACCTGGTTGACTGGCTAAGGGCTCAGGAAAGAAAAAGGATCAGTGACAGAGACAGAGAGGGAAGTGATCAACCTTAGAGAAAACATGAAAGCTTAGGGATGAGGCTTCTCAGACAAGCCAACAAGGAAAAACGGGTCGATCAAATGGACGAAGGCAAACAGAAGAAAAACTACAAGCCGAAAGGAAAAACTTAAGCTTGGGTCTGTGAAAAGGAGAGAGAGGGGGAAAAATTGCAGACTCAGGTAGAAACCACAAACCCACTAGACTCTTACAAGTTCATGTGATAACATTTGGCTCCACAAGGGATGGCATGTTTCTTGCGGGCTGCCAAGAACACACAACGCCAATGCCTTTCTTTGGGTTATGGAGTCTCTTATTAAAATGAAAAACTAAAATCAAAATAAAACAGGTGTGATATTTATAGTGGTGGAATGCTAGTCATGGCCTAAACAAAATACTTCTTCAAGAAATTCCCATTTGCAGGGCCACCAAAAATTCTAGATCCCTCCAAACTCTGCAACCTGTAAGCATTATTCATAAATACCTCTGATATTTTGAAGGTCCTAATCCATAGGGCTTCAAATTTACCATGAATCCCATTTGAGTACTATATCTCCCAGCTGGAAATCTTCCTTTCTACTTTTCCTGTCAAAGGTTTGCTTGATCTTTTGCTGATGGTCATGTGCTATATCCATCATCTTCTCTCTAGTTTGCTACACTTCTACCAACTGTTGTATTCTTCTGATCATACCATCATGATCTCCTTGGAAATCCTGAAAGAATTTTTCCATACACAGAGCAAGCTGAGAAGGAAATATGGCCTCAACTCCATACACAAACTAAAAAGGAGAGACACCAAGAGACCTTTTTGTTTTCACTCTATTATCTCATAGAGAAAATTTTAGCTTTGAATCCCATGCTTTCTTGTTGTCCTCTAGCAGTCTTTTGATGATCTTTATCAAGCTTTTGTTAGAGGATTATGCCAGTCAATTTCCTTGGGGATAGCATGGGGTAGAGTGAGTCAATGTAATTCTGAACTGCTCACAAAACTTGACTGATGGTTCATCCTTGAAGGATGCAACATTATCAATGATGATAGTGTTCAAACAACCAAACCTTGCCATAATATCTTCAAGGAAACCAATGATTACTTTGTGATAAGAACTCCTTGTGGGGATAGCTTCTATCCACTTGCTGAAATAATCTTTTGTAGTTAATATCCACCTATGTTGACTACTTGAAGCAGGATGAATTTCTCCAATGAAGTCCAGACCCCACTGCTGAAAGGGTCTTGAAGCTACTACATGCTTCAATGGAAAAGACTTGAGTTGTTTCTTCCTAGTAAATTTATGACATTTGATACAGGCCTTGATCTTTTCAAAGACATCAACGAATAGACTGGGCCAGAAATACCCATCCCTCATAATTTTATAAGCCATGGTTCTCCAGAAGTGATGTCCCCCACATAGGCTGTCATGAAAGTCAAACATAATCTTTTGGGCTTCTTGTGGGTCTAAACATTTCAAAATCACTCCTAGTGGATCTTTCCAATACAAGACCTGATCAATAAGGAAATATCTAATTGTTTTGAGCTTCAAATCTCTTTCTTTGCTTTTCCCCATTCTATCAGGGGGTCGCAGTTCTTGCAAAAAAAAATATAATATATTTGTACCAGGCACATTCTACCAATGGAGGGTTTTCCTGATAATTTCTATCAGACAATTCAGCTTGCCAATTTTCTAAGAAAGTGTTGATGAAGTTAACCCCCAAAGATTTACAATTGGATTTATCCAATAGCTTGGCTAAACATTTTTCTTTAACTATTTTGGTGGGATTTATTTCCAGATCAAATTCAAGGATTTTGGCAATCCACTTGCTCCTTCCCACGTCTATGTCAGTTTGAATGAGGATATCATTCACAGAGGCTGAAGGAACATATGCAATGATCTTTGAGTACATAACATAGACTCTGAAAGCTTTGAGAGTTTTCACCAATGCATAGTCTTGTTTCTTCATGATATCATATCTGATCTCAACATCCCTTGGTGCTCTGCTAAAAAAGGAAATGGGATGCTCCAACCCTTCAACATTGTTCTGCAATAAAACAGCTGCCATTATATCAAAAGAAGAAAAGGAAAGAAACAGAAAATATTTGGAATAATCAAGACTGATTAGCGCAGGTGCCTTAGTCAATGCCTTCTTGATTTGGTTGAAGGATTCTTTGGACTCAGCAGTCCATTTTATTTCATTCTCCTTCTTGAGCATGATTATAATATGCTTCACCAATTCGAAAAAATTTGACACAAATCTTCTCAGAAAATTAATTTTTCCAAGGAAATATTGAACTTCCTTCTTGGATCTAGGAAGTGACAAGGTTTGAATATCTTCTACCCTGCTTGAATCTATCCTGACCCCTTTAGCTGATACTATGTGTCCCAATAGTTTTCCCTCTTGCATGGAAAATAAAGACTTCTTGTTATTTAGGGAGATACCAAACCTTCTGCATTTCAAGAAGACCCTTCTTAGATGACAACAATGTTCATTATCAGATTTGTAGAAGACTGTAATGTCATCCAGATAGATGACCACAAACTTGTCCTTTTCCCCAATGAAGGCGATGTCCATGGCTCGTTGGAAAGTTGTTCCTATGTTTATCAATCCAAAGGGAATTTTGGCATACATGAATGTGCCTCAAGGAGTGGTGAAGGTTGTATTTTCCCTATCTTCGGGTAGGATAGAGATCTGATTGTAGCCAGAAAAGACATCAATCATGGAAATCCTAGATGCACTGGTTACCCTCTGCAATATATGTTCCATTTTTGGCAACAGGTAATTGTCCTTCATAGAGATTATGTTTAGGTTCCTGAAATCGACATACAGTCTGATTTCTCCATTCTTTTTTCTTACTAGAACTGGATTGGCTACCCATTCAGAGTATCTCAAAGGGACAATGATTTGGGCATCCAACAACTTCTTTACCTCCCTTTCCATAATAGGAAGCAACATAGGATTTATTTGTCTTAATTTCTGCCTAAATGGTTTGGCCTCATCTTTCAATGGGATCTTATGCTCTGTTATCACCCCATAAATTATGGGAATCAACTTATGACTTGGATATTTTGGATATTATCTATATCTAGTGTGTTAGTGCTCTGTAATTTGCCCAAGGCTGTGAGGCAGTTACAGAGGCAACATCAAAACCACTTCGAGTCTTGGATCTAGCCCTCCAAGACTCAGAGAGGGATATCTCTGTCTGATGTAGCTTTGTTTGAAGAGATATTAGGCTAGTTAATGAAAACAATGGGCTTTGTTGTCAAAGTGTTTTTGAATTGGTTAAGACAGTTTACACATCCATTGGGCTATGGAGTCTGTAATTAATTAGGAGTGAAATACAGCCATAAACGAGGAAAGATGACTTCCACAGGGTGAGATGATATACTCACTGGATCTTTTGCAGCTTAAATGATGGATAGAAGAAAGGGTGAGAAGGATAAATTCGACTAAGAAGCAGTCAATAATTCCTTAATCGAAAACATCAGAAGATAAACATTTAAATCTTTAAGAATCGGAAACAGGGTATCAGAGATAAATCCTGAGACATACGTTACTCTTAAAGATTAGTTTCAGAAAACAAAGTGGTAACAAAGAGAATATAACATTCAACTTAGAAAATAGACATCACCAGTGAACATATGCAAGAATCCTGTAAAGTGCCTCCCTTTCATTAATGACAGATTTCTTCAATAATGTTACAGCTTAATAGCCACAGGGCGTGAAGATCCAACCCTTTTACATTAAAATCATCTCAATAAATAATATATATCATCACAACAAGTTTCATAAGTCGTTTTAACTGCCTCGGCCAAAAATAGCCACCACTCCCACCAAATTCGGAGTTTTCTGCCATGAAAGATGGACCATTTTTCTGCTAAACAGGGGTCCGATCAGACATGATTTTATCTTCAATGGTGACACCTGGGAGAAAAATTAAATAGGTTATTGTAGATGGGCATGTTTCGGACAAAAACCTCTTTCGGTTTCACTGAATTCGTCCCCAGCTGGCCGTGACAGCTCCTGAAAGATCGGGACTGAAACGGAAAATGGAAAATCTGGAAAAATAGGCCTCGAAGATGCCTTCGATTCTCTCTCCTCGTGGCTCCGTTGAAAAAACTGAGAGAGGTTTTTGTTTTTCAGCCATGCTGAGCAAAAACCTCTCTTGGATTTTTAAAATCCATCTCTATTTTCTCAGAATCTCCTCCGGAAGAAGACATGGTA
>SNQJ01S0019688.1:83146-97949 GCA_010110895.2 Picea sitchensis
ATAATTTTACAATGGGTCCACAAAAGGATGCACACAACTCAGTGGATGAAAATAAATAATAAATAAAACCAATGTACACAACTCAAGGGATGGAAAGATACAACTACCTAACTTATGCTCACACATCAATAAAATACATAAAAAAGAATGTTGTAAATAAGGGGAGCACTCCCTAAGAGATGAGCATTTTTGTGGGTGTGTACTCCTTGGAGAGTGCATGTTGATGTTATACATTAGTTCCTCCTAGTTTAGGTCAAAAGCATCCCTACATTCCTCTCATTTTAGGAATGCCATTAGGTTGGGTTAAGAAGGCTACAATATAAGTCCCAACTACTGATGGTATGCTTGGAAGTGAGTCTAGAGATTTTAAAACTTTAAAAGTGAGGAACTCTATTCATAAAGGTGATGCTAAAGAAACTGCTTTGTGTACAATGTGTTTGTTGTTGTGAAAATCTATTCGACTGGTGATTAGATAGTAATGAATACAAGTAATATGAGCATTGACTATGAAAGAGATGATGACTAGAAGATGTATGAGTATCTCCTATAATTCACAAATGAGAGGGCTAGTGGGATATTGTACACCATAGAATGATGGGTTGGGAATGTTAGAGATTATAACAATGTGTGCATCATGTTGGAGATGAAATAAATCCACAGTGAATGAGAGTGCAATGATTTTAGGAAGGATAGGAGGTGGGTGGCATGAACAATGACTAGGTGTAGTGTCAAAGAGAGAGGAGATGCATGCAAGGGGACTATCCATAAAATTGATTTTTGGTGAAGCTAAGTGATCAACATTTATTAGATCATTGCATAATCTTTAAGAATATAGAGAAATGGAGTAATGAGGATGCATACTTCCGATATGTGAAGCACTAGCCCAATATGTGATAAGGTCACTAGATGAGACATGTTTCCCGAATCTGTGATGAAGGGAAGTAGTGTTGGCGTGTATGGGTGACTTTGTTGTGGTGAAAGAGTCCATGTGTGCATGTCTAAAGAGGTAGTATGAAGAATCATCTTTCCATCCTATTCATCATTATGTCTCCATATTGGGTAGTTGATGAGGCATTATTGGGGGAGATGAAAATGTTCTTGTGTAGAGTTGTGATATTGTTGCAAAGAGAAAATGTTGATTATATTGATCCAATGGTAGATGTTATCAATGAGATGATGTAGACACATGGAGAGTTCCTAGTACATGAGGAATGTGGAGGCTCATATGCATGGTTTCATTTGTGTTAGATATTGAGCATGGTTAATGTGAAAATTCCAATAATGATATGTGAAATGTAGATGCTATATGTTGTATGTGTTGCACCAAGTCCTAGAACTATGAAGTTGTTGTAGGGGGAATGGTGCTTTTCTTGCATGGAGAAAGGATTATTCTTTGAGTGTAGAAATAAAGTAGGGGGAATTCATCTTGCACTAAGAAAGGCTTGTTGCATGGAGAAATCATTCCTATATGGATACATACTTCTATGTTGACTGCATAACTTAAAAAGGGAATGAATGAAAGCGAGTGTTGACATAGACTTGGGTGGGAGGTCACACTCTACAAAACTAGATCTGAACCATGACTATGGAACTAAAGTATACAATATGTGAAAATAGGTTCCAATTGTAGATCTAGGTGGGAGGGTACACCATAGAGAAATAGTTATGAACTACTATGTTGAAGATGAGTAGTTTGGGTGGGGAACAAAGCCAAAGAACCAGATATATAATTGTTGAAAAGATATTTTGGGGTGGATGATAGATCCCGAAGAACCTAATATTGTATGTCAAAAGGATCTCGGTAGGCATGGATCCAAAGAAGCAAAATTTGGGAAATGAATGTAACCCACTTCCGTGTATTTGGAAGTGTAGCATGGGCTCACATTCTTGATGAGAAAAGGAAAGATTTACATCCTAAAAGTGATAATTGTATTTTTGTTGGATATTCTAAATATGTCAAAGGTTATAGACTTATTCAACCTCATTCTAATGAAATTTTTATTAGAAGCGATGTTAAATTTGATGAAAATATCTTGGCATGTGAGCCTAATTCGACATTTGTTCCTTCTTCAACCTGCGAGCCATATTTAATGTCTTTTCCATATTTTGTTCCTATTTTGGTTTCTTCTTATTTATATGATGACAATGAGGATGAAAATACATCACCTCTTTCTCACCTTTATCCAGACGAGTCCATTGAACATGAACCTGCACCACCAACATCGCTTCCTAGATGGGCCTGTTCAACACGAGAAGCAGTTGGTGATCCTTCATATCAACGTCAAACACATTCACAATTACAATGAGCCTCTTCTATTTTGGCTCAAGTTTTAGAGACTCATGATCTAGATACATTTGTAGAATCTTCAGGTCATCCAAATTGGGATGTAGCAATCAATGAAGAGTATCACTCTTTAATGGTGAAGGATATTTGAAATATTGTACCTCTTCTGAAAGAAAGAAAACTTGTCATATGTAAATGGGTCTATAAAAGTAAGTATGCATCAGATGGAAGTGTTGAAAGGCACAAGGCTCATTTAGTTTCCAAAGGATTCTCCCAAGTTGAAGGAATTGACTATAATGAAACCTTTTCCCTTGTACACAAAATTAATTCCATCTGCCTTGTTCTTTCCCTTGCTTCCTCACATAAATGGGAGGTCCATTAGATGGATGTTAAATTTTCCTTCTTGCATGGATATTTGTAAGAATAAATCTACATGGAAAAACATCCTAGCTATGTCTATAATGAGTCCATCCTTGTTTTCCACGTTAATAAATCTCTTTATGGTCTTAAACAAGCCCCTCAATATTGGTATGCCAAAAAGGATAGCTTTCTTCTTGATACTGGCTTTTCTAGATGTCATTCTGACCCTAATGTATATACAAATAAAGTAGGAAGCCATCTCATAATCCTTGTTTTTTATGCTGATGATATTATCCTCAATGGTAGTGACCCTAAAATTTTAAACCATGTGAAAATAGTCTTAAGAAAAAAATTGAAATGATCGACTTAGGCTATTTGCACTATTTCATTGGCCTCCAAATATTGCAAACAAAGGAAATAATTTTTCTTTCCCAGTATAAGTATGCTTGTGACATTCTTCACTAATTTCACATGGAATATTCTAAACCATCCCCTTCTCCCTTCCAGTCTGGAGTCAAACTTGCTGCCACCTATACTTCTCCTGAAGTTGATGCCACTTTGTATCGTCAGTTAGTTGGTAGCCTCTTATACTTGAATCATACATGTCTTGATCTTTCCTTTGTTGTTGGTATTGTTTCCCGGTATATGAAAACACCTCGTGAAATCCATTGGAACGAAGATAAAAGGATACTTCAGTATGTACAGGGTACAATTCATTTTGAGATACATTACAACTAATGGGGAATCCTTTATTGGTTGGTTTCACTGATTCTGAATGGGTTGGCGACCCTGATGATAAAAGTTCTACTACAGGTTATGTTTTCAACCTTAGTTCATAAAATGTCACTTGGGCCTATAAGAACCAATAGGATATTGATCTCTCTTCAGCAGGAGTACAGTGCCAAGAAACGATTAATGCAAGTCAGGAAGCCTTATGGCTTCAAAAAATCCTTTTAGAGTTTGGATTCCAGCAACGTCATCCCACCACCCTCTCGTGCGACAATCAGAGTGCCATAAAGCTCACCAAATATCTATTTCAACATCAACACATCAAACACATTGAGCTACACATGCACTTCATGAGAAATATCATTCATGATCAAGTTATTGAAGTGCTATTTTTTCCTACAGATGATCAAGTTGCTGGAATTTTCACAAATTCTCTTATAGAAGTGAAGTTTTCCAAACTTTGACCTATGTTAGGATTTCAAGAAGTTGTATTTAAGGGGCGATAGGCTCTAACACATCCTTCCTTCTCCTATTGTGTCACCTTTGTAAATACTTCAATCATATCCCAAGTTTTTCTTAAGGGGGGACATTAGGATATTTAGACACCTAGGAGTTAGTTAAGATCAACTTGGTCTAATGTGTCATTAGGTAAAAGTTTGTTTCTTTAGTATGCATTTGTAGTTAGGTAATTTTATGATCATGACATAGAGTGATTCAACAATTCATATTATCCTTGATCTCAATGGCTACATTGATTCGTGGATTAACACTTGATTGGTCCATGATCTATATTTAAAGAACATGGAGGGTCATTTTCCGATGATTGATTGTGAGAAACTCTCTTTTAAATCTCTTTGTTATTTTGCATTAATAAATTTCTCCAAGTGGCCACATTTTTTGGGGCTGTGGATGTTTCCCCACAAGGGTTTTACCACATCAAACATCCATGTGTTGATCTTCAATCTATTTGTGTGATGGTTATTGAAGGTGTTCGTCCTCTATTGGAATACCTATGTTTTCAAACATTGTAATGAAAATGAAAGAGGTAGATGAGTATAATGGAAAACATTGTATGTATATTTTTCCTTTGAAAAGGTAGGAGATATTCCTTTGGGAGTAGGTAACATATTAAAAATTGGAACATCATAGGTGGGGTGGATTTTTTGATCTATAGAAAAACTAGAGACATGTGGGCCATTAATGCATTTCTAAGTAAAACATAAATTGTGTGACAATATGCCAAACACATAGGGATATCAAAATTATATTTAGGGTGAGAATAAATGAGAGGGAGATATCAAGTAATGCGTTAAGTGTTAATGAAAGAGAAAAACACTCATGATACTAGCGGGATATGTGTTGAGGAACATATCATGTAAAAATATTTCTGACATGGGTGTATTGTGTGACAAGGGTTTTTTCATCTGAGAGAACTGTAAAGAACCCCTACCTACTAACCCACTTAAAACAAAAAAATTATTTCATAATAAAAACAACAACAATTAGCATGTTATTTTATCAATGTAAACAAAAACATATTTGAAAACTAGAATGAATCCATACAAACACATAGTAGAAACATTTAAATTAACATATATACACAAAAATAATATTATTTTAAAACAAAACATAATGAAAAATTATCTTAAAATTGTTGAATCGACTGGCTGTGTAGAAGGGACGATCCTCCTAGCCATAGGATCGTTGTTCCAAATCTCAGCAGCAAGCCACCCAATAGTTGAGGCTATGATTCCACAAGGAGGTATGGTCTTTTTTACTTTCCACTCTCCATAATTCAACAACCCAATACCAAGGTCCTACTCCATAACAAATTCCAATTCACCAACTTTCTCTTTCCCCTCAACCCACACAACCCAAGGAATGTGATCTCTCTTCACTATACATAGTCCCTCAGTATTTCCCACTTCCCTCTTAGGCTCTGGGGCACTTGTTTGGCTAGGAAATGTCACAAATGGGGACTATAGGAATTCTCTATTGTTCCAAGAGTGTTCACATATCCTTCTCAAGTCTCTTGATCCATTTACTCAACATGAAAAGTCACTCATAGGTATACATCCTTAATAATAGGCCTACAACCTCATTTTCATTATATAACTCAGAACAACAATTGTTGTACTTAAGCACAACATGGTTGGTGCTCTTTTTCCAACACTC
This sequence comes from Picea sitchensis, assembly GCA_010110895.2. Classification (NCBI taxonomy): domain Eukaryota; kingdom Viridiplantae; phylum Streptophyta; class Pinopsida; order Pinales; family Pinaceae; genus Picea; species Picea sitchensis. The sequence continues at coordinate 88,695 of SNQJ01S0019688.1, forward strand.
AACCCTCCTCTCACATTCCAAAATCAACATCAAAAAATGACCCAAAAAGGCACTCTAATTTCCTTTTCTTCTCATGCAAGATTGATGCACACATTTCCCAAAAAGCAAATGTACTCAGCCCATGCTTTCATAAATTAGTGGGTTGACATTTCCCCATCTACAATCCTTACATCTCTTTAATATCTCTTTTGATATTTCTAAAGGAATAAACTTTATAATGAACTGGATGAATTAATATAAATGGGTGACCCCTTGGACCCACCACTTTTGGAATCATATCCCCCTGATGTTACCATCATGCTTATACCACAACCAATGATTATTATTTATTAATTATTTTAATGTACAAAATACATAATTTGGCCCTTTTCCATATTAATCAATACGGGCTATCCCACTCAACCATACAACTCACTAGCCTAATTAATATTTTCACAATTACATTATAATTGTGGGGATTAGAAATGGGGATATTACATCCCCTACCCCTTACTTTTTCATTTTCCTTAATGCACAACACCATACAAGTGTACATACATATTAAAATTCTAGGCTCTCTTGCCCTTTTTCAACATATAAGATCTTTGGCCTAATATCACCTAGGCACTATATCCCAAAATACTTATATATAGGCTCTCCGACCCAAAAATCCATAGATACATGGCATTCTGGCCCAAAACCATACATAATGATTTCACTTCAGTAACTCTTGCAACAATTCTAACGTGAAATATCTCGTTCCTCTTAATCCGCACAATCTAAGGAAGTGTACCCCCTTCTTTTCATCATGGTCTCTTAGGTTGTATCACTTCCCTTTAGGGCTTCAACAAAAACCAACTAGGAAGTCTTAGAGATGAGGCTCTAGGAATTCCAGCTACAACAAATTTCACAATTTTTTGATTACCACAACAATTCCAACAAACAAGATATCTTTCCCCACAAATCTCACAAATGAATGAAGTGTACCCCCTTCTCTGCACTTCAGTCCATCATGTTGTACCACTTGTCAGAGTTGCGGCTCCAGGAACTCGAACCATGATAATGGAATCTCCAAATATTCAAATAGTTGTAGATTTTCCTCCTACATTGCATCTTCAACTCCAATTTGATTCTTTTGAAATACTAACAACTTGCTTCTTCTACAAGCCCTAACTTGCATCTTCTACAAGCATGACAACTTGCTTCTTCTACAAGCCTGATAACTTGTTTTTTCAACAATCCTGGCAACTTGCCTCTTCTACAATCCTGTCAACTTGCTTATTCATTATCCATCTATTCCTATAGAAACCATTAAGAAATTATATCTATTATATCCATTATCATATGATATTATCAACTCCAAAATATTAACATTTATTCAAAAAACTTTTGCAAGCATAAACCAATACTCATATGTATGGTTGTCTTGTGCTTCACAAAGCTTCCATGGGAAATAATCCAGTTCATTGTTCTTCTCTGACACACCCACATGGTCCAAGACACCATGCCATATTCATTATTAAGTTGCATGTTCCTTTCTATACTCAGCCTCAAGGCTCAAACATCCCCTTCTCTGCTACACAGTGCCTTGGGCGATCCATCTTGCCAAGGAATTCACATGAAAGGAGAGCACCAACTTACTGCCAAACTCCTGTTCGAAAATGAAGGGATTCCAAAAGAGGAAAAAAACCTTCTCTAACCACTCAAACAACCAAATCAAATATCAACACATGAATGTTTTCATGTGGTAAAACCCCTACAGAGAAACATCCACGACCCCAGCCAACGTGGCAACTTGGAGAAATTTATTAATGTAAACGAAAAATTTACAGAGATATTTACAAGAGAGTTTGTCACAATCAATCATCTACAAATGATCCTCCATTCTCTTTAAATATATATCATGGACCAATTGGGTGTTAAGACACACATCATTGTAGCCATTAAGAGTGAGGAGAATATGAACTGTCAAATCAAATTTTTGTTAGGAACATATCGTGATCGTCAGAGTTCCTAACTACAAATGCATACTAAAGAAGCACACTTTTACCTGATGAAACATTAGACCAAGTTTACATTAACTAAATCCTAAGTGTCTAAATATCCTAACATCCCCCATTAAGAAAAAAATGGGATAGGATTGAAGGATTTACAAAGGAGATACAATAGGAGAAGGAAGGAGGAATTAGAGCCTATCCCCCCTTAACGACAACTTCTTGAACTCCCAACATATATTAAAGTTTGGAAAACTTCACTTCTGTAATAGACTTTGTGAAAATTTCTACAACTTGATCTTCTGTAGGGAGAAAGAGCACTTCGATAACTTGATCATGAATGAGATTTCTGATGAAGTGCATGTATAGCTATATGTGTTTGCTACATTGATGTTGAAACAGGTCTTTAGAGAGCTTGATGGAACTTTGATTGTCGCACCATAGGGTTTTCAGATGTTGATGCTGGCATCCAAACTTTGAAAGGATATGTCGAAGCCACAAGGCTTCTTAACTTGCATTAATCGTTGCTTGGTACTCTTCTTTTGTTGGAGAAAGAGAAATTTCCTTTTTTTCTTATAGGCCCAAGTGATAGGTCCTGAACTAAGGTTGGAAACATAACCTGCAGTATAATTTCGATCATCAGGGTCTCCAACCCAATATGGATCAGTGAAACCAACCAATAAAGGAGTCTCCCATGATCTGTAATGTATCCTGAACTGAATTTTACCCCAAACATACCAAAGTATTATTTTAGTTTCTTTCCAATGACTTTCATGGGGTGTTTTCATATACCAGGCAACAAGACCAAAAACAAAGGAAAGATTAGGATGGCTATGAGTCAATTATAAAAGGATACCAACTAACTAATAGTACAAAGTGGCATCAAATTCTAGAGAATTACAGGTGGCAACAAGTTTGACTCCATATTGGAAGAGAGAAGGGGCTAGTTTACAATATTCCATGTGAAAGCGATGAATAAGGTCACGAGTATACTTAGACTGGGAAATAAAAATTCCTTCCTTGGTTTGCAAAACTTGGAGGCCAAGGAAATAATGCAAAAATCCTAACTCTGTCATTTCAAATTTCTTATTAAGGGTAGTTTTCACATGGTTTAAAAGTTTTGGTTCACTACCAGTGAAGATAAGGTCATCAACATAAAGAACAAGAATTATGAGATGGATTCCTACTTTCTTCGTATAGACATTAGGATCATAATGACATATAGAAAAGCTAGTTTCAAGAAAAAAGCTATCCATTTTGGCATACCAAGCTTGGGGAGCTTGCTTAAGACTATAAAGAGATTTCTTAAGGAGACAAACAAGGTGAGAGTCATTCATGACATATCTAGGAGGTTTTTCCATGTAGATTTATTCTTGCAAATCCCCATGCAAGAAGGTAGATTTGACATCCATCTATTGAAACTCCCATTTATATGAGGCTGCAAGGGATAGAAAAACGCAGATGGAATTCATTTTGGATACGAGGAAAACGGTTTCATTATAGTCAATTCCTTCAACTTGGAAAAATCCTTTGGAAACTAACCGATTCTTATGTATTTCAACACTTCCATATGATGCATACTTAGTTCTGTAGACCCATGTACATCTTACAAGTTTGATTCCTTTCGAAAGAAGTACAAGATCCCAAGTATCATTCACCATTAACGGAAAATACTCTTCATTCATTTCTTTATCCCAATCTGGATGACTTGAATCTTCTGCAAATGTGTTTGGATCATGAGTCTCTAAAACTTGAGCCAAAAGAGAAGAGGCTTGTTGGAACTATGAACATATTTGATGCGGATATGAAGGATCACCGACAAGATCACCAACTTCTTGTCCTGTTGAATGGGTCCATCTAGGAAGTGATGGTGCTGGTGAAGGTTCAGTTTCAATGGAGTCTTCTGGAGGAAAGTGAGCAGGTGTAGGTGGATTTTCATCCTCATTGTCATCATATGAAGAAGAAGAAACTAGAATAGGAACATAAGAAGGATGTAACACACCTAACCCCTTAATCAAAACTTAGGATGGTGGGATGTTTATTTTCCTTTATTTCTCTCTCTAGGCATGCTATTGGTCTCATCAGTCATTTAAGTGAGGACTTCCCTTATCAGAATTTGGTCTACAAAGACTCTTATTAGTTTTCCAAGAAGTCACCTCACCTAGTCACCGAAGTCCCGAGGTGCCTATACATCCTCAATTGGTTAGTCAAGGTCATATTTCTCCCTCGGAATAAAGAACTGGGCCTATTCGGATTTATTCCATTGGAGTACCCCAACCACCTAGGTTGATTTCCCGTTCGACGACATTAGCTCGATGCACCATTTCTTGGAATCCAATGATCCTCATACCTAGAATCTAAACAACTACAATCGCATCAGAGGCTCTACCTACCAGATGATTACCCTTTGCCTGGACACCCATTAATTTACCAATAGATGGGACTTGTAAAGCCTACGACTGCGATCAAATCCTTGCTTCACAAGTTGATTTTTTCAAATCAACTTGTGAAGCAAGGATTCTATTATAAAATGCATTAAAAAAGTTTAATTATCTTTATTTTTAAATTTGAAAATTTATTGCTCAACATGTTACAAGTGATTACCTTGCCACCATTAGAATTTTGCTTGGGATTATAGAGACAAAAAAAAGATAGGTTTTCCTAGAATTGTAGAGACAAAAAAAAATCTCATATATTTTAGAGTGAAGATTTTCCCAGTTAGTCATATTGTTGCTGAGCTTTTTGTGTCTAATGTTTTGAAACGTCCAAAATCTCAACAACAATCTTATATATTGTTTAAAAATACAATTTATTCATAAAAAGCTCAACATATCACTTACTAGAATTGACCATGGATGAGAGGATAACAATCATTCCTCCTAAACACCCAAGATAAGAACCCAATTAACAATTCCAAAAATCTCATTTATCATAAAATCCATTATAATTTTAATATTTTTATGTTCACCTTATTCAATTTCAAATATGATAATATTTTAAAATATATTTAATTTTAATTCCTTTATTTATAAAATAAATTTTATTGATTTAAAAAAAACATCACAATCATCAATATTTTACTCGTCTATTTTGTTTTAAATATTGTCAAAATGTTAAATGAAATCAACTTAGCCTACCTTGTAAATCGCTAATCTTATATAGAGTTATTCAATATGATATTGAATAAATGCAAATCGTTTATGGCAAGTTTTTCTGCAATAGAATCAATATATGATAAAAGATGATACGTAATATAATTGGGAAGCTCTTAACAATAATGTGATGATTGCGTAAGAATAAATTTTAAGGACAATCATGATGATGGAAATTAATTGTCATCGTTTCAAAGAGTATTAAGTTATTTTCTAAATAAAATGGCTTTTCTTTGTAAGTATGTAGAATAAATCAAACTTTTGTGTAAAGGGGTTTTTTGTCTCATAAACAAGGGGTTTCATACATCAATTTGGTGTCTAGCTTGGGAGTGAAGATTATTATTATTGTTATAAAATTTAGTTGTTTTATTTAAAGGGTTTTTGTGAGTTAATTTGAAACTGTTTTGAGGAATGGTTTAATCTTGTAATGAATTTCTCTTTAGTTTTTGAAAGTTCTATACAAATGGTTAGAGTTTTTATTACTTACCAACTTGAATTAAGTTTTTGATGATTTGGGTCAATTTAGAATTGGTCAAAACCCCTCTAAGTCTTGTTCCATCATATGCTACCTTGAATGATGGTAGAACTCTATTCACGCCTAGAATTTCTATTGGATTTTTTTTCAAATTTGTAGTCAAACAATAGGTTCCATTTGTTACAAGATTAACTTCTTATTTTGAGAAAACAAGGAGACAATATTTGCATATTTGGATGTGGTTATCCAAATACCCATATGATCCTTCAATTATTTAGAAATTGATGAAGTTTATGAAATTAATTTCCATTGATGTGTCTCATTGACCTTTTATTTTATTAACTTTATGAGTATTAAATGATTGCAAGTGGAAACTTTTAAGTTGGAGGCCTTTTGGGGCTTACATATGTTAAGAACAACTTGATGCTACATACCTTGTTGAAAATATGCTACTCTGTATTAATGACTTTTTATCATCCTTGGTCTTTTCCTTTCTAATAAAGGATGATTTTTTTTTTTTTTTATCATCTTTGGTCTTGTCCTTTCTAGGATGAATTTATTCATTTTTTAACATCCTTGGATTTTATTGAGTTTTCATAAGTATTTAAGTGAAATTTATGTAATTTTTAACATCCTTGATAACATTTATGATCTAAATTGTTTTTTTATTGAGTTGTCCTAATTATTTAAGTGCTTGGGCTAGACATGTAATTCAAGTTTAGGTGATGTGAAGCTCCAAGAACCTCACATATAAAACTATAAATATAACAAATAAACCCACAAATATGAGCTAGAACATAGAAAGAGAATAAAAGGAAGAGGAAAACTTAGAAATGGTTGCTTGCCTCTATTCATCTCATCAATGAACATATATAATTTTACAATGGGTCTAAAAAAGGATGCACACAACTCAATGGATGAGAATAAATAATAAATAAAACCAATGTACACAACTCAAGGGATGGAAAGATGCAACTACCTAACTCTATGCTCACACATCAAGAAAATAGATAATAATAATTTTGGAAATAAGGGGAGCACTCCCTAAGAGATGAACATTTTGTGGGTGTGTACTCCTTAGAGAGTGCATGTTGATGTTATACATTAGTTCTTCCTGGTTTAGGTCAAAAGCATCCCTACTTTCCTCTCGGTTTAGGAATGGAATTAGGGTGGGTTAAGTAAGATATAGGATAATTCCCCACTGATGATGGTGTGCTTGGAAGTGATTCTAGAGATTTTAAAACTGCAAAAGTGAGGAACTCCATACATAAAGGTGATGCTAAAGAAACTGCTTTGTGTATAATGTGTTTGTTGTTGTGAAAATCTATTCGATAGGTGACTGGATAATAATGGATAAAAGTAATATGAGCATTTACTATGAAAGAGATGATGGCTATAAGATGTATGAGTATCTCCTATAATTGGAAAATGAGAGAGCCAATGGGGTATTGTACACTAGAGAATGATAGGTTGGGAGTGTTAGGGATTATAGTAATGTGTGCATCATGTTGGAGATGAACTGAATCCAGAGTGAATGAGAGGGAAATGGTTTTAGGAAGGATAGGAGGTGGGTGGTATGAACAATGACTAGGTGTAATGTTAAAGAGAGAGGAGATGCATGCAAGGGGACTATCCATAAAATTGATTTTTGGTGAAGCTAAGTGATCAACATGTATTAGATGAACTGCACAATATTTAAGAATATAGAGAAATGGAGTAATCAGGATGCATACTTCCCATATGTGAAGCACTAGCCCAACATGTGATAAGGTCACTAGATGAGAGATGTTTCCTAAATCTGTGATGAAGGGAAGTAGTGTTGGTGTGTATGGGTGACTGTTTTATGGTGAGACAGTCCATATGTGCATGTCTAAAGAGGTAGTATGACAAATATTATTTCCATCCTATTCATCATTATTGTTATAACCCTAAATTGCACCATACATGCATACATGACATTTGTCCCTCTTGTTATTTTTGCCAAGCCATCACAGAGCAACTTTTATGAAAAACCCTATTTTTGAAAATGTACATTCCCTGCACCACTACTGCCCACGTACACATGCTTGTTGCACCACTACATCTCGTGTATTTACTCTAGCTTCACCATTACAACTCGCGTATACCCACAAATGTTGCAAAAATTAAAAACTTGCAAGGAATTCGTTGAGATTACAGGCTATTGGGTAGTTTTCCAACTATCCCACCGCCTATAGCCCGTCACCCAACCAAATAACCATCCTTTTGTCATATAAAAGGAGGTTTTGGGGTCTCATTCCAAACAAAATCATAAGAACAGTGAAACTCTTCCCATTTCACATCCCCTCCTTGCCCCAAGAATTGCAACCACCTTGTGAGATTTGCATCAGAATTTCTCATTCTATCCCTTTTTCCTCCATCATAATCCTATGCCATTTCCCTAGAAGAAGTGTGAGAGGAGAAAGATACATGGAAGCGCATTTGTATCTTGGTGAAGAGGAGCCTGGACCAAGTTCACGGAGCAGTTGCTGATCTCATTGCAAGTAAACATTGTGATATCAATAAAAGGAATACTTTTTCTATTCCGAAATATGATGTGTCAAATATCTATGTTTGATTTATGTTTTACACTGACATCTAACCCATGATTCATATATGAGACACATGTTTGTAGTTCCCTATTTTTCTGTTTATGAATGTAGGAAAACCTTGGGAGGAGGCTTGTAGTCAGTGGAGCAATCAAACGCAAAAGGATCGACACTGGACGTAGAGTTAAAGGTAGAGTTACCAGAACTTTTCACTTTGTATTTCATGCATGAATGTGGGGTATATTCGGGGTAGTTATAAAAAGTAGGATACTTTTAGATAGTTAGATCTGCCTACATGTTGAACCCTAGTGTGTTCCATAGGGTGGTTTTACCGCTATAGAAGAACTCGTGACCATACTGGGGAAACCTCTAGGGTTTTAGGAGACATTTCTGGGTGTTTTAATTGGTTTTATTACCTTTTTTGAGTTTCTGTAAGTTGTTGAGTCTTTAAGAGACTCTGGTCACCTATTGGTGCCATTCCAGTACTCCCTGCCCTGTCAGTATACCCGTTAGTTTTCATTTTTTTAGAAGTTACATAGGTGTACGCGGCCTGTAGTGAGTTTATACACGTACATATGCGTCCTTCTTGTGGACAACTCGTGTACATGCGCAGACTGCTTAAGTGTCAGTAGCGTGCCTATGTCAAGAATTTTTTTCTTTAAGAAGAGGTAGTGAACCTCTTCCCTGCTTGAAGTCATACTTCTCAGGGGTTTCTTGATTAAGTACATGTCTCGATTGTTACAGTCTTTAGCCTGAGTTTGATGCCAATTTGCTTATCTTTTTAAAGATTTCTTGTGTTTTATTCAAAAGTGTTTTAGACGAGTCTGTGAGTCTTTTTTGATCAGCCTGTTTGGTATCGTCAGTGACTCCCTGCGATCTGCAGTGGGTCAGAAGTCAGTTTTTGGTCTTGTCTTGTCTTCACTTTTTCCCCTTTTGCTTTCTTTAAAGAAAAATAATTAATTTTCAAGTTTCATGTTTGAAGCATAAACAAAAAGAATAGAAAAAGTTTTTATTTCTTTGTTTGGTTAAGTAGTTGGGTTGATTATTTTGCTTGTTAGGAAAAATAGTTATTTTCTTTAAGTTATTTA
>SNQJ01S0019688.1:107491-118508 GCA_010110895.2 Picea sitchensis
TTCTAGGATAAGGAAAACATTTCCCCTGATCACCCACCTATCTAAGAACACTTGCATAAATTGATTAAAATTTCTGATGCTAGCAGCTGGAAGGTTCTTAAACCAATCTTTAACTTTACCTTGCAAAGACAGGGCAAACATCCTGATACAAACATCCTCATCTTCAACCTCATAAAGGTCAAGGAAATCTTCAAGGTTTTGAATATGATTTTTAGCAGTGATCTTCTCATTTTCTCCATCAAACCTAGGCAGATTATTAATGTAATTGACAGGGAGGTCATGGATAATAGGAGGCAAATCTAGAGGTTGATATCGGTCTGGGATTTTTGCAAGCACAGGAGGTGAAGAAAGAGGCTTAAAAACATCCAGAGGTTTAGCAAGAGTAGGAGACAAAGAAGGAGGCTTATGTCTCACTAGGCTTTCTACAGGTGCATCTGGGATGTGCACAGGTGCATGAGCATGTACATAATCTACAATTGGGGATATGATCTCTTGAGACTCATCAATTGATTGATGGTCAAAGTACTCTTCATCAATATAATTTTGATCTGGCTTAGAAAAAGACAAGACATGATTGCAGATAAAACCAAATATGTCTTGAATGCAATTTGAGCTTGAGTACCTGGTCTTTCTAGGCTTCTTGGTCATTCTTCATGTTCTTCCTCCAGTGGAGTCTTTGAGCTAGCATTGTCTGGAGATGATTGGAGTCGCCAGGTGAATGATCTCAGCCTTCTTGTGTCTGGTCACTGTCCACCATCAGTGATCAAATATGGAGCTTTGAAGTGTACTACTAGAGAAAGTCCCCAGTGGAGTCACCATTATGTTGCCTCTGTGACTGCCTCACAGCCTTGGGCAAATTACAGAGTGCTAACACAATGTAAAGCAAATTTTCTTCGATGTTTTATCGCAAACTATGCCAAGATCACTAAAGGGTTCATGCGTTTACTGAAGAAGGGAGTCCCTTTATATTGGGATGAAGTCGCTCAATGCTCTTTCGAAGCATTGAAATGCGCCCTCACGTCTGCCCCTCTACTCCAGCCTCCCAATTATAATAAAGATTTCTTATTGTATTTGGCTACTGCAGAGTCGACCATCGGTATGGTCTTGGTTCAAGAGGATGATCTTCTTGAAGAGACTGTGATTTATTACCTGAGCTGAGGCATGGTTGGACTAGAACTAAACTACTCCCATGTTGAGAAGCGGGCATTGGAAGCAGTGCCTGATGTTCAACAGTTCCGCCATTATATTATTCTTCATAAGATCAATGTCGTTGTCATTGTGAATCCGTTTCAATACGTGTTGACACGATGCATCATCAACAGAAAATCAATAGATGGAACATTATCCTCCAGGAATTTGACTTGGATTTTGTTTCTGCGAAATCCAAAAAGTCACTGGTCTTTGTGGAACTTATCTTGGAACTTCCAATCGAATCAGGTGATGTTACGCCTAAAGACTCACTGATTAAAGGAGATATTTTTTTGATTTCATCTTTAGACCCCTGGTATGGGGATATAATAGTCTGTCTCAAGACTTTGAAGTGCCCACATATACTTCTCATGATGAGTGTCGACATATATGCCATCAGGAAAAAAAATATCTCATACTCAATGACACTTTGTATCATCGAGGTGTATATTGCATCCTTCATTGGTGCATCACTCATGAAGAAGCGAAACTCGTTCTTAATGACTACCACACTGGAGCATGTGGTGGCCATTTGTCTAGGTTGGAAATAACCCAAAATATTCTACGAGCCGGTTACTTCTGGACGATGTTAATCAAGGATTGCGTTGAATCGGTCAAGAAGTGCCACCCGTGTCAAATATTCTCTCGAAAGATGAGGGCACACCCCGATCCCATGTTTCCCATTATTACTGTTGGTCCTTTCACCAAGTGGGGGATTGATTTGAATACATGCCACCCAACCTCAGCCAGGGGGTATCAATATATCATCGTAGCAGTAGACTACTTAACGAAGTGGGTCGAGGGTATGCCAATGTTCAATAATGATGGCGAGACAACAACTCTCTTTATTTTCAATCAGATAATAGCAAGGTTCGAAAGCCTGAGGGAGATTGTCACTAACCATGGAAGTCAATTTCAGAACAAAATGATGTCTGAATTAACATCAAATCTTGGGTTGAGGCAAGAGAATTCATCACCCTACTACCCACAAGTGAATGGTCAGGTGGAGGCTGTGAATAAGTCCCTCAAGAATATTCTACAACGAATGATCAATTATGCCAAGTCAAATTGGAATTTGATGTTGTACTCGGCGTTATGGGCCTGCCAAACATATGTAAAGACTGCCACTGATTGCCCACCTTTTCAACTCATTTACGGGTTGGAACCAGTCTTGCATATAGAGTGCCAAATCCCATCTCTAAATTTGGCATCACAGTTATTTCCAGACACTTCACCACTTGAGGAACTCTTATTATATCTCGAGAAGCTCAATGAGCAGCGACGCGATGTAGCCTTGGCTAATGAGGATCACAAGAAAAGATTCAAGTGTTAGTATGATTGGTCCGTTCGTCCTTGGATTTTCTCCAAAGGAGACCTTGTCCTGGTGTATGACCAAGATAAGGATCCCTTGGGGGTAGGCAAGTTCAAACCCATGTGTTTCAGACCTTTCATTGTGAAGGAGGTACTAAAGAAGGGCACTTATCGTCTAGTTGAATTTGAGGGAAATGCTTTAGTGGAGCCTAGAAATGGGCTCTACCTCAATAAGTATTACTCATAGGTGGGTCACCTTACGTGACTTATTGTACATATGTATAGATATTATACAATTAGTTTGTTATATCTTTTTGTTTTATGGACATGTTGTTATTGATGTCATAATTTTCACTGTGGTAGATGTCAAGTGAACCAAAGGTGTTCGTTGGGTTCGCGGACAATGCTAGCCGACACACTTGGAGGCTTTCTTCTGCAGCTTGGGTGATCTTCACACCTCAGGGCCAGTTGCTATCTTCTGGAGGTATCTATTTAGGTGACACCAAAAACAATGTCGTCGAGTACAATGAAGTGATAGAGTTGCTTTGTGATGCTTTATCACATGGCATCTCTCACCTTAGGGTCTACTTATATGCACAGTTGGTTGTGTCCCAGTTAAATGGGGTTTACCACGTTTATGATCCTACTCTACACCGACGATTCCTTAGTGTATGTTTCTTAGAATGATTCTTTGATTACATTATGTACATCCATGTTCCTAGGAGGCTAAATAAAATGACATATACTCTAGCTAATCAAGTATTAGATTAGCAGATTTCACACACATAGAAAGAAGCACACACATACACATGTACATACATTGTAAAAATGTGATCCATAAAGACATAAAATATGTAAATACGCATATATTTATATCAAAAGTCTCAGAGTACATAGGTGGGCATAAGCCACTCAAAAATAATATGTCTGGTATACATCGCGGGGATTATGCCCTAAAAAATGTACAAAAGAGTGCCCCCGACACGTAAGTAGTCCACCCTAGCTAAGCACGGGGCCTATTGGCCCTACCATAGTGAACGACAATGTTTTCCAAACACCAGAAAAGCTGGACCCAGGTCCGTGGCACCCCAACTACATGAGGCTGCATCAATGGCAGGAGATTCTCAATCTCATCCATGGGCACTGTATGAGTGAGCACGGTGAGGTTCCGCCCCACCCGTCTCAATACTCTCTCAACCTCTCCGGATGGAGGTCCCCCTCTTGATGTTGTTGTTGGTCTGATGACTGCTACTGGTACTGCCTCTGGTCGAGGATCCCGCATGGTCCTCATGAAGTATATTGGATGCACTGGTCCCACATCTATACATAAACAAATACATAGTTGTTAGATACTCTGTTTCACATAAAAAATGATATATATTAAAATAAATTAAAAATAAAATAATTTTAAAAAGAAAATGTACCTATCTCTCCTCACTCCTCTCCAGGAGGTATAGGCATGTTCGAGTCCCTAGAAAAGTTGATCTCGACGTAGGGGTAGTCCTCTATAACCAAAATCTGTCGTGCCCACCAGTCAAAAAATGTATCGTCAAAGGTCTCTATGGTCCTCCCTCCCCCCTATCGCGGCAACAATTCTGCCCATATACACACTATTGGGAGTGAGGCCACATGCCCTCGCACTGTCTCTTGTGGCCTCAGACTAGGTACCCTCTCAAAGAAGAATGAGCATAAAATGGTCCTGAATCCTAAGTTCTTGTTACTCCACCTACAACACTCGATGAGTTGTCTCTTCATGAAGTCAAGCATGGTCGTGCTCCAGTCGAAGATTTGTGCATTTAAGAACTGCAAAATGCATGTGAACTCGGGAGGCCTGATGTAAGGTCACAGATCCAATGATCTTCCCAATAAGTAAAACTATCACCTTCAGTGATAGGTTGGTAATCTTGTGAATCGACACCTGAGAACCTACTTTATTAGTGCCAGCCTCGCAATATAGTCCGATCAACTCAACAATGTTATGAGGCCGAGGGGGAAAAGCTCGCAAGTTGACTGGTTCACCTCTCCTCGAGAGGTCAGTCAGAAAGTAAATGTCCTTAGTCATTGGAGTCAACGACTGCCCCTCAAGCATAAACACCTCAGCATCTGGGTGTCAGTAATCCACCAAGGCATTCAATAGCCTGGGTTGTGCCCTCATGAATGGACACCGAAATAACTTCCATAAACTGCATTGTCTCAATGCGACCATAGTTGTAGGGTCCTCATCGACCAAGATATCTATATCCTCGTGCTCCCTCTCTCTCTAGTGGACATACATCCTGTCAAATGACAAGTTCACGGAGGAAGTTAGTTGTTGTATTTTCATTTTTTCTACCTTTTTGAGGGTGTGCGTGGGTTGTCTTGGACACAATTGCGTATGCACGCAGGCAGATTATTTTTTGGCCGCGGGTATACGCGATATGTCCTTGGACAACCCACATGCATGTAGGGCAGCCCCATTTTAGGAGTGCACCCCCCCAAAAAAAAAACTAAAACAAATGAAAAAAGGAAGTATGGAAATGCAAGAGGGGTTAATTTGTACTTACTTTTTTTGAGCGGAAATTTGTTTCGTCCTCTGAAGCTCCCGTAATCAACTAATCTCACAAAGGCGTGTTTTTGTCTTTTTGGTTAATTCTCAATTTGCAATGGTGAAAATGAGCTGCCAACTTCTATTTATAGACTTTTTTGGCCCCTTTTGCCACTTTGTTGAACCCTTTTTGTTGTTTTTTTCTGGATTGAAAATCATTTGACATGGTTCTTGAGTTTCTCATTGGATGTTATGCTACACTTCACTTTTGGTTTGGAAAACGTTTTGAGAGATGGGTCACTTTTAAAGATTCTTTGGTAAAAGTCATTTCTCCAACTTTTTTCTTTTAAGTTAGGATTCCACCTCCACTTTTTCATCTCATTGTCTTTTCCTCTTTGCCATAGGATCGATCCCACCGAATTGCGACATGGAACCATTATTGTTTCTTTAGAAGTGTCATAATTTAGTGGTAGAGCCTACCTCCACATGGATGCCCTAGGTAGATCCTGGTTTCATTTTGGTGTCCATGTCGTCGTTAATGACTTTAGGCTCGGGAGCCCTTGTTATTCCTGTCATGATTACGATATTGAGCCTCATATCTCTGATGTTTCATCACTCTTGGCCTCACCCTTAGGACTCCCAGAAAAATATTCTTCTTTTAATCCCTTTTCAGACTCTCTAAACATGAAAATATTTCTGAGTGATCTTGTTGTCCTTCATGCTCGCCAAACTAAAATTTGAAGGCACGTCTATCTAGCAGTAGTTTATCCCTTTTTTCGGTCCAGATGGTCAATTGTACGAACAAAGTTATACTCTAGGAACTCTGGTTCTCTACAAGAGTATTCTTAGTTATAATTTTAACCCTTTTTCGGGCCTAAGGGACTAAATTTACGAAAAAGGAACCCCCATGGAGTCCATAGTTAATCTCTTTTGAGACTCCCTAAAATTGAAAAGATTGCCAAGTGACCTTGTTCCTTCACACTCGTTAAACTGGTCCAGAAGAATATCCTCTACGGAGTCCATAGTTAAGCTCTTTTCAGACTCCTTAAAATTGAAAAGATCGTCCAGTGACCTTGTTCTTTCACACTCGTTAAATTGGTCCAGAAAAACATCTACTGGCATGAGTTTACCCCATTTTTTGGCCTATATATTAAGGAGTAAAAAGGTACACCTCGGGAGATTCATCTCCCCAGGAGAGTTTTCCTATGTATATTTTACACTTTTTCGGGCTAAGGAGACTAAATCTAGAAAAAGGTTGTGAGTCCATAGTTAAGCTCTTTTGAGACTCCTTAAAATTGAAAATATTGTCGAGTGATCTTGTCTGTGTCACACTCGTTAAAACAGATTTGAATAGATGTCTTTTCAGTGATATTTTACCCCTTTTTCGAGCCGACTAGACTACCTTTGAAAAAGGTACCCCGGTAGAGTCTTCTTTTACATTTTTTCAGACTCTCTAAAACGTGAAAAAACCATCGATCTTACCTTCTCTGGGCTCGTGAAAAATACATTGAAGGGGGTTTCATCGTGTCTTGCTAATCACAGTTGCATATCTATGTCTTTGGCCTAATGCCGACTCCATGTTGCTCTCAACTGAACCTTTGAAGCATGCCTTATACGCAAGCCTTGTAACACATTGCCTTTGCGATCTGACACCTTGACCCATGGAGGAATTTTCCCTTGAGTGTCCTTTTCCTGCACATGTCTCCTTGCTATGAGCATCAGTGTGTTGCTTGTGCTTGGAACTAGTATTCTTGTGACACTCATTCCTCCTTTGTAATGTAGCATTCTTTTATTCTTTTTCAAGCTCTTCAAAATATTGAAAAAGACAAAAAAATCAAATATACCCCAAAAAGAGAACAGGAAAAGTATTTTCTTTTTATGGCAGCACAATGAGTCACCCTTGGACAAAGCACATCCTTTCGTTTGTCGTCAATCATTGGGATTTAATATGACCTTAGGAAGTTTTTCTCACTACATAGAGTTGTGTCCTCCTCCATTTGGTTATCCTTCCAAACACATGGAGAGTTTGTGTTGCCTCTTGCATCGTGAACTTATGTCAATGTCATGCTGCCTGAGTCTGATCATCAGTCATGTTCTTATCCAAGGGAATTTTTACCCAACCTGAGTCATCCTTTCTACAATTTTTCTCTTTCCCTCATGCTCGACCATCCCTATAAGTCCAATCAAGTCCTTGTTTGAAATCAATGAAGTTCTCTTCCTGATCACCGAGATCCTCTTGTCTGTTCCTCAAAGATCCGTCAAAGACCTCTATGTAGTGAAGTCATACATTTCCATTACACTCCTACCCGATTTTTGAATATCTTGAAGTTGTTTCTCGAGCTCTGAAGGCCTCATCTCCAGCCATCAGGCGTCATTGGCTCCTTGAAGATGGATACTATACATGTATATCTTTGATTTTGAGATGTAGATCCGCTGTGTATTTCTCGTGGATACACTTTATATAGTTATACGAAATGGATTTTCAGTGTATTTGATTGGCATACATTATTTATTTCATCCTGAGCATGGGTATGACTGCCTCGGTGAGACAATTGTTATTTTTGCAGATGACACCTCCCAAACTCTAGTCCCGGGCTCACTTGCTTTGTACGTTGGTAAAGATTTTGTAATGTATTTTGTCCATCAGATGCTCTTATGACCTCACACATTAGTGGGCATCTGTTATAACCCTAAATTGCACCATACATGCATACCTAGCATTTGGCCCTCTTACTTGCTATTTTTTCCGAGCCATCACATAGCAACTCTTCTTAAAAACCCTATTTTTGAAGATGTATGCGCCCTGCACCACTACTTCTGGATACACATGCTTTGTGCACCACTACAATTCATGTATGTACGCTAGTTTCACCATTACAACCTGCGTATACCCACAAATGTTTCAAAAATTAAAAAGTTGCAAGGAATTCATTGAGATTACAAGTTATTGGGTAGTTTTCCAATTGTCCCACCACCTATAGCTCGTCACCCAACCGAATAACCATCCTTTTTTCATATAAAAGGAGGTGTTAGGGTCTCATTCCAAACACAATCATAAGAACAATGAAACTTTTCCCATTTCACATCCCCTCCTTGCCCCAAGAATTGCAACCATGTTGTGAGATTTGCATCATAATTTCTCATTCTAGCCCTTTTTCCTCCATCATAAGCCTATGCCATTTCCCTAGAAGAAGTGTGAGCGGAGAAATATACGTGGAAGCGTAGTTGGAGCTTGGTGAAGAGGATCCTGGACTAGGTTCACAGAGCATTCACTGATCTCATTGTAGGTAAACATTGTGATATCAATAAAAGGAATACTTTTTCTGTCCCGAAATATGATGTGTCAAATATCTATGTTTGATTTATGTTTTATACTGACATCTAACCCATGATTCATATATGAGATGCATGTTTGTAGTTCCCTGTTTATCTATTTGTGAATGCATACTAGCCTTGGGAGGAGGCTTGTAGTTAGTGGAGCAATCAAACACGAAAGGATCGACACCGGACACAGAGTTAAAGGTAGAGTTACCAAATCTTTTCACTTTGTATTTCATGCATGAATGTGGGGTATATTCGGGGGTAGTTATAAAAATTATGAGACTTTTAGAAAATTATATATGCCTACATGTTGAACCCTAGTGTAGTCCATAGGGGGGTTTTCCTTCTATAGAAATTATGTCTCAAGATTCGGTAGTTTATGAGGCATTATTGGGAGAGATGAAAATGTTCTTGTGCAGAGTTGTGATATTGTTGCAAAGAGAAAAATTTGATTAGATTGATCCAATGGTAGATGTTATCAATGAGATGATATAGATGCATGGAGAGTCCCTAGTACATGATGAATGTGGAGGTTCATGTGTGTGGTTTCATTTGTGTTAGATACCGAGCATGGTTAATGTAAAAATTTCAATAATGAGTTGTAAAATGTAGATGTTATATGTTGTATGTGTTGAGCCACTAGGTCCTAGAACTATGAATTTGTTGTAGGAGGAATGGTTATTTCTTTCATGGAGAAAGGATTCTACTTTGAGTTTAGAAATAAAGTAGGGGGAATTGATCTTGCACTAGTAAAGGATTCTTGCATGGATAAATGATTCCTACATGGAGAAAGACTTCTACATTGAGTGCATAACTTAAAAAGGGAATGAATGAAAGCGAGTGTTGACATAGACTTGGGTGGGAGGTCACAGTCTAGAAAAATAGATCCGAACTATGAATGTGGAACTAAATTATAAAATATGTGAAAATAGGTGCCAATTGTAGATCTAGGTGGGAGGGTACATTCCAGAGAAATAGATATAAACTACTATTGTGGAAGATGAGTAGTTTGGGTGAGGAACTAAGACAAAGAGCCAAATATATAATTGTTGACAAGATATTTTTGGGTGGATAATAGATCTAAAAGAACCTAACATTGTATGTCAAAAGGCTCTCAGTAGGCATGAATCCAAAGAACCAAAATTTGGGAAATGAATGTAAGCCACTTCCGTGTATTTGGCAGTGTTGCATGGGTTCACATTCTTGATGAGAAAAGTAAATATTTACATCCTAAAAGTGATAAGTGTATTTTTGTTGGATATTCTGAAGATGTTAAAGGTTATAGACTTCTTCAACCTCATTCTAATGAAACTGGTATTAGAAGCGATGTTAAATTTAATGAAAATATCTTGGCTTGTGAGCCTAATTCCACATTTGTTCCTTCTTCAACTCGAGATCCATATTCAATGTATTTTCCATCTTATGTTCCTATTTTGGTTTCTTCTTTTTTATATGATGATAGTGAGGATGAAAACACACCACCTCTTGCTTACCTTCCTCTAGACAAGTCCATTGAACATGAACCTACACCACCACCACCGCTTCCTAGATGGGTTCGTTCTACATGAGAAGCAATTGGTGATCTTGTAGGTGATCCTTCAGATCAACGTCAAACACGTTCACAGTTCCAATGAAACTCTTCTCTTTTGGCTCAATTTTTAGAGACTCATGATATAGATACTTTGGTAGAAGCTTCAGGTCATCCAAATTGGGATATTAAATGATTGAAGAGTATCTCTCTTAATGGTGAAGGATACTTGGGATCTTGTACCTCTTCCAAAAGGAAGAAAACTTTTTAGATGTAAATGGGATACAAAATTAAGTATGCATTAGATGGAAAAGTTGAAAGACAAAGGCTCATTTAGTTTTAAAAGGATTCTCCCAATTTCAAGTCATTGAATATAATGAAACATTTTCCCTTGTAGCCAAAATGAATTCCATCTTACATTTTCTTTCCCTTGTATTACACATTATTTTCATCATCCCTATGATCGTTAATGATGTAAACCTATATTTTTCCTTCAGAGGGGTCAGTGGCCTGAGTTGCTAAAGAGAGAAGGGAGAAGAACTTTTCCTGAGAAAAGAAGTTGCATTTTTCTATGTAAAAACCTTATAAAAAAGGAAGTTCGCAGGTTGCTATATAGGCAGGGTGAAAGAATGACCCATTCTCGCATGTTGCACTATAGCCAGAGTGCGAGGTGTTTGCAGGTTGCTCTATAGCTAGGGTGCGAGAATGCCTACACGTGGGAAAAATGAGTGTTTTCTCGAGTCTTCTAGAAGGAGAAACTTCTATGGTGAGGTGGCATCCGAATGGTTTGGATCTTACTCGCTTTCATGATTTAGTGGGATCATCCTAACCTACTCACCTTATCCTCTTCAACTTATAAAAAGAGAGGAGTTCTCATGGAGAAATTTAGCTTGGGTTAGCTTTGTTGGTTCATGAGCTTGTTCTTGATTGGCTTGGAATTATCAGCTTGGTTGGAGTGGCTTTGAGATTTTCCTTGTCAAGATAGATTGTGAGTAGCTATCAGATCTATGGTCTCAGAATCTTTGGAGAAAGAAGTGTGTGGGGAATGAAGGACAGTTGGAAGGGACCTTACAACATCAAGGCCATGGTTGTAATCTCTCTTTCACATTTAATATGATACAGTAATATGATTCTTTCCCATAAAG
>SNQJ01S0019688.1:118558-151596 GCA_010110895.2 Picea sitchensis
CAGTAATATGATTCTTTCCCATAAAGCTATTTCCACTTTATTGTATAATTCCTTGATCATATACATAGATTGACTGTTGAATAGATTGTTCTTTCTTCACTTTGGTTGGTTTTTGTTGTCTTGGTCTTGGCTACACAAAAGCACTGGAGCGAAGCAGGAGCAACAAAGACCATAGGAAGCGATTATAAGGTATGTAACTTATTCTTGCCTCCTAGTTAATTCAAT
The DNA here is from genome assembly GCA_010110895.2 of Picea sitchensis. Lineage (NCBI taxonomy): Eukaryota > Viridiplantae > Streptophyta > Pinopsida > Pinales > Pinaceae > Picea > Picea sitchensis. The sequence goes on from SNQJ01S0019688.1 coordinate 118,784, forward strand.
GATTAAAATCTAGGGAAAGAGCCATGTTCTGTCTTGCTTTGTTCTAGATCCAGGTGGATCTAGGGAGATCGGTTTGTGTTCTCACTTACAGATTTATCCAATAACACCTTGCCGCCTCACATAAATGGGAGGTCCATCAGATGGATGTCAAATCTACCTTCTTGCATGGCGATTTGTAAGAACAAATATTCATGGAAAAAACTCATAGTTATATCTATAATGACTCTAGCCTTGTTTTCCACATTAAGAAATCTTTTTATGGTCTCAAGCAATCCCCTCAATATTGGTATGCCAAAAATAATAACTTTCTTCTTGATACTAGATTTTCTAAATGTCATTCTGACCCTATTGTCTATACTAATAAAGTAGGAAGCCATCTCATAATCCTCGTTATTTATGTTGATGATATTATCATCAATGGTAGTGACCCTAAACTTTTAAACCATGTGAAAATAGTCTTAAGAAAAAAATTGAAATGGCCAACTTAAGCTATTTGCACTATTTCATTGGCCTCCAAATATTGCAAACCAGTGAAGGAATTTTTCTTTCTGAGTATAAGTATGCTTATGACCTTCTTCCCTACTTTCACATGGAAGATTCTATACCATCCCCTTATCCCATATAGTTTGGAGTCAAACTTGTTGCCACCTATACTTCTCCCGAAGTTGATGCCACTTTGTATCGTCAATAAGTTGGTATACTCTTATACTTGACTCATACCCATCTTGATATTTCCTTTGTTGTTGGTATTGTTTCCTGGTATATGAAAACACCCCGTGAAATAAATTGGAAGAAAGATAAAAGGATACTTTAGTATGTCTAGGGTACAATTCATTTCGGGATACATTACAACTCAGGGGGACTCTTTTATTGGTTGGTTTCACTGATTCAGATTGGGTTGACAACCTTGATGATCGAAAGTCTATTGCAGGTTATGTTTTCAACCTTGGTTCATGACATGTCACTTGGGCCTATAAGGAACAACATGATATTTCTCTCTCTTTAGTATAAGTAGAGTACCAAGCAACAATTAATGCAAGTAAGGATTCCTTGTAGCTTTGACAAATCCTTTTAGAGTTTGGATTCCAGCCACAACATTCAACCACCCTCTCGTGCGACAATCAGAGTGCCATCAAGCTCACCAAATATCTAGTTCAACATCAACAAATAAAACAAATTGAGCTACACATGCACTTCATGAGAAATATCATTCATGATTGAGTTATTTAAGTGCTATTTTTCCCTACAGAAGATCAAGTTGCTAGCATTTTCACAAAGTCTTCGAACTATGACTGTAAAACTGAAGTATAAAATATGTGAAAATTGGTGCCAATTGTAGATATAGGTGGGAGGGTACACTCCATAGAAATAGATATAAACTACTACTATTGAAGATGACTATTTTTGGTGGAGAACTAAGCTAAAGAACCAAATATATAATTATTGACAAGATATTTTGTGCTAGATGATATATCTTAACAAACCTAACATTGCATGTCAAAAGGATCTAGGTAGGCATGGATCCAAGGAACCAAAATTTGGGAAACAAATGTAAGCCACTTCCATGTATTTGGTAGTGTATCATGGGATCGCATTCCTGATGAGAAAAGGAAAGATTTACATCCTAAAAGTGATAAGTGTATTTTTTTGGATATTTTGAAGACGTAAAAGGTTATAGACTTCTTTAATCTCATTCTAATGAAATTGTTAGTAGAAGCGATGTTAAATTTGATGAAAATATCTTGGCATGCGAGACTAGTTCGACATGTGTTGCTTCTTCAACTTGCAAGCCATATTCAATGTATTTTCGATCTTCTTCTCCTATTCTAGTTTCTTCTTCTTTAGATGATGATAGTGAGGATGAAAATCCACCACCTCTTGCTTAGATTTCTCCATACAAGTCCATTTAATGTGAACCTACATCACCACCACCACTTCCTAGATGGGTCTATTCAACACAAGAAGCAGTTGGTGGTCTTATTGGCGATCCTTCAGATTAATGTCAAACAAATTCAGTTCCAATGCGCTTCTTCTATTTTGGATCAATTTTTTGAGACTCGTGATATAGATACATTTGCAAAAGCTGCAGGTCATCCAAATTGGGATACAATAATGAATGAAGAGTATCACTCTTTAATGGTGAAGGATACTTGGGATCTTGTATCTCTTCCGAAAGGAAGAACTATTTTCAGATGTAAATGGGTCTACAAAAGTAAGTATGCATCATATGGAAGTGTTGAAAGACATAAGGCTCATTTAGTTTCCAAAGGATTCTCCCAAGTTGAAGGAATTGAATATAATGAAACCTTTTCCCTTATATCCAAAATGAATTCCATTTTCCTTGTTCTTTCCCTTGCTTCCAAACATAAATGGGAGGTCCATCAGATGGATGTTAAATATACCTTCTTGCATGGGGATTTGTAAGAATAAATCTACATGGGAAAACCTACTATATATGTCTATAATGACTCCAGTCTTGTTTTCCATGTTAAGAAATCTCTGTATGGTCTTAAGTAAGCCTCTTGATCTTGGTATGCCAAAAAGGATGACTTTCTTCTTGATACTGTCTTTTCTAGATGTCATTCTGACTGTAATTCCTATACCAATAAAGTAGGAAGCCATCTCATAATCCTTTTTCTTTATGTTGATGATATTATCCTCAATGGTAGTGACCCTAAAATTTTAAACCATGTGAAAATAGTCTTAACAAAAAAATTGATGACTGAGTTAGGCTATTTTCACTATTTCACTGGCCTCCAAATATTGTAAACCAAGGAAGGAATTTTTATTTCCCAGTCTAAGTATGCTTGTGACCTTATTCACTACTTTCACATGGAATATTCTAAACCATCCAATTCTCCCTTCCATTATGGAGTCAAACTTGCTACCACCTATACTTCTCTCGAAGTTTATACCACTTTGTATCGTCAGTCAGTTGGTAGCCTCTTATACTTGACTCATACCTATCTTAATATTTCCTTTGTTGTTGGTATTGTTTCCCAATATATGAAAACAACCTATGAAATCCATTGGAATGAAGCTAAAAGGATACTTCAGTATGTCCAGGGTATAGTTCATTTTATGATACATTACAACAAATGGGGACTCCTTTATTGGTTGGTTTCACTGATTGAGATTGGGTTGGTGACCCTGATGATCAAAATTCTACTGGAGGTTATGTTTTCAACTTTGTCTCATGAAATGTCATTTGGGATTATAAGAAACAACAAGATATTTCTCTCTCTTCAGAAGAAGCAGAGTTCCAAGAAACGATTAATGCAAGTTAGGAACCCCTATGACTTCGACAAATCCTTTCAGAGTTTGGATTCTAGAAACAAAATTCAACCACCCTCTCGTGGGAACATCAGAGTTCCATAAATCTCACCAAATATCTAGTTTAACATCAACACATCAAACACATTGAGCTAAACATGCACTTCATGAGAAGGATCATTCATGATCAAGTTATTGAAGTGCTATTTTTCCCTATAGAAGATCAGGTTGTTGGAATTTTCACAAAGTTTCTTGCATAAGTGAAGTTTTCCAAACTTCGACCTATGTTTAGATCTCAAGAAGTTGTCATTAAGGGGGTATATGCTCTAATTCCTCCTTCCTTCTCCTATTGTATCACCTTTTTAAATACTTCAATCCTATCCCAAGTTGTTCTTAAGGGAGGATGTTAGCATATTTAGACACTTACCTGAGTTAGTTAAGATCAACTTGTTCTAATGTGTCATTAGTTAAAAGTGTGTTTCTTTAGTATGCATTTGTAGATAGGTAATCCGATGTTCATAACATAGAGTGATCCGATGGTTCATATTCTCTTCGATATTAATGGCTACATTGATCCATGGATTAACACCTGATTGGTCCATGATCTATATTTAAATAGCGTGGAGGGTCATTTTCTGATGATTGATTGTGAGAAGGTCTCTTTTAAATCTCTTTGTAATATTGTTATTTTGAATTAATAAATTTGTCCAAGTGGTCACATTTGTTGGGGCCATGGATGTTTCACCACAAAGGTTTTACCATGTTAAACATCCATGTGTTGATATTTGATCTAGTTGTGTGAGTGGTTACTGAAGGTGTTCATCCTCTATTGGAATACCTGTGTTGCCAAACACTGTAAATAAAATGAAAGAGGTAGAAAAGTACAATGGAAAACATTGTATGTATATTCTTCCTTTGAAAAGGTAGGATATATTCCTTTGGGAGTAGGTAACACATTGAAAATTGGAACATCATAGGTGGGGTGGCTTGTTTGATATATTGAAAAAATAGAGACATGTGGCCCATGAATGAATTTCTAAGAAAAGCATAAATTGTGTGATAATATCCCAAACACACAGGGATATAAAAATTATACTTAGGGTGAGAATAAATGAGAGGGAGATATTGAGTAATGCCCCGAGTGTTAATGCAAGAGAAAGACACTCGTACTACTAGTGTGATATATGTTGAGGAACATATGATGTAAAAATATTTCTATCATGGGTGTATTGTATGAAAAGGGTTTTTCCATCCGGGATAACTATAAAGAACCCCTGCCTGCTAACCCACTTAAAACAAAAAGATACTTTCATAATAAAAACAACAACAAGTAGCATGATAATTTATCAATGCAAATAACAACATATTTGAAAAATAGAATGAATCCATACAAACACGTAGTAGAAACATTCAAATTAACATCTATACACAAAAAAATACTAATTTAAAACAAAACATAACAAAATAATTATCTTAAAATTGTTGAATCTACTGGATGTATACAAGGGACGATCCTCCCAGTCATAGGCATGTTGTTCCAAATCTTAACAACAACTCACCCACTAGTTGAGGCTATGATTCCACAAGGAGGTCTGGTCATCTTGGCTTTCCACTCTCCATAATTCAACATCCCAATACCTAGGCCCTACTCCACAAAAAATATCAATTCACCAACTCTCTCTTTCCCCTCAACTCATACAACCCAAGGAATGGGATCTCTCTTCACTACACATAGTCCCTCGGGATTTCACACTTCCCTCTAGGGCTCCAGTGGACTCATTTAACTAGGAAATTCCACAAATGGGGACTATATGAATTCTCCGTTGTTCGATGATTTTTCACATAGCCTTCTCAAGTCTCTTGAGCCATTTCCTCAACATGAAAAGTCACTCACATGAATACATCCTTAATAATAGGACTACAACCTCATTTTCATCATATAAATCAACCCAACAATTGTTGTACTTAAGAACAACATGGCTGGTGCTCTTTTTCCAACACTCAACCCTCCTCACTTTCCAAAACCAACATGAAAAAATGACCCAAAAAGGCACTTGAATTTCATTTTCTTCTCATGCAAGATTGACTCACATATTTCCCCAAAAATAGTTGTACTTAGCCCATACTATCATAAATTGATGAGTTCACATTTCCCCAACTACCATTATTACATCTCTTTAATAGATATTTTTATATTTCTAAGGGAATAAAATTTATAATGAACTAGATGAATTAATATAAATGGGTGACCCCTTGGACCCTTCTTTAGCCCCCTCACTTGTGGAATCATATCCCCCCGATGTTACCATCCTACTTCTACCACAACCAATGATAATTATTTATTAATTATTTTAATGTACAAAATACATAATTTGGACCTTTTCCACATTAATTAATACATGCTATCCCACTCAACCATATCGACTCACTGCCAAATCAATATTTTCACAATTACATTATATTTGTGGCAATTAGAATTGGGGACATTATATCCCCTCCCCTTTACTTTTTCATTGTCCTCAGTGCACAACATCATACAAGTGTACATACATATTACAATGCTAGTATCTCTAGCAATTATTCAACATATAGGATCTCCATCCTAATGTCACCTAGGAAATCTGACCCAAAGTATTTATTTTTAGGCTCTCCGACCCCAAAATCCATAGAAACATGGTATTCTGGCCCAAAACCATACATACTGATTTCACTTCAATAAATATTGCAACAATTCCAACCTGCAATATCTTGTTCCCCTTATTTTGCACAACCCAAGGAAGTGTACCCTCTTATTTGCGTCATCGTCCCTTAGGTTGTACCACTTCCCTCTAGAGCTCCAAAAAAACCCATCTAGGAAGTCTTAGAGATGAGGCTCTAGGAATTCCATCTGCAACAAATTTCACAATTTTTTGATTACCACAACAATTCCAAAAAACAAGGTCTATTTCCTCACAACTTGCACAACCCAATGAAATGTACCCCCTTCTTTACACCTCAGTCCATCATGTTGTACCACTTCTTAAAGCTGTGGCTTCGAGAACTCCAGCTATGATAATAGAATCTCCAAATATTCAAATAGTTGTAGATGTTTCTCCTACATTGCATATTTATCTCCACTTTGCTTCTTATACAATCCTAACAAATTGCTTCTTATACAAGCCCTGATAACTTGCATCTTCTACAAGCATGAAAAATTGCTTCTTCTACAAGCCTGATAACTTGATTCTTCTACAATATTGACAACTTGCCTCTTCTACAAGCCTGACAAATTGCTTCTTCAATCTCCATATAATCCGATAGAAACCATTAAGAAATTATATCTATTATATCCATTATCATACAATATTTTTCAACTCCAAAATATTAACATTTATTCAAAAAACGTTTGCAAGCATAAACCAATACTCATATGTATGGTTATATTGTGCTTCACAACATTGCCATGGGAAATAATTCAGTTCATTGTTATTCTTTGATACACCCACATGATCCAAGCCACCATGCCATATGAATTATTAAGTTGCATGTTCCTTTCTCTACTCACCCTCCAGGCTTAAGCATCCCCTTCTCTACTACACAGTCCCTTGGGCGATCCATCTTTCCAAGGAATTCACATGCAAGGAGAGCACCAACTTACTTCTAAACTCCTGTTTGAAAATGTAGGTCTTCTAAAAGAGGAAAAACACCTTCAGTAACTACTCACACAACTAAATCAAAGTTATACACACCAATGTTTTCACGTGGTAAAACCCCTACTGGGAAACATCCATGGCCCCAACCAATGTGGCCACTTGGAGCAATTTATTAATGTAAAAGAAAAAATTACAGAGAGATTTACAATAGAGTTTCTCACAATCGATCATCGACAAATGATTCTCCATGCTATTTGAATATAGATCATGTACCAATCAGGTGTTAAGCCATAGATCAATGTATCCATTAAGATATAAGAGAATATGAATTGTCAAATCAATCTATTTCAGGAACATATCGTGATCGTCGGAGTTCCTAACTACGAATGCATACTAAAGAAACACAGATTTACCTAATGACACATTATACCAAGTTGATCTTAAATAACTCCTAAGTGTATAAATATCCTAACACCCCTCATTAAGAACAACTTGGGATAGGATTGAATTATTTACAAAGGAAACAAAATAGGAGAAGGAAGGAGGAATTAGAGCCTATCCCCCCTTAATGAAAACATCTTGAACTACTAATATAGATTAAAGTTTGGAAAACTTCACTTTTGTAAGAGACTTTGTGAAAATGTCTACAACTTGATCTTATATAGGGAAGAAGAACACTTCGATAACTTGATCATGAATGAGCTTTATGGTGAAGTGCATGTGTATCTCGATGTATTTGCTGCACTGATGTTGAATCGGGTATTTGGAGATCTTGATGGAACTTTGATTGTCATGCCAGAGGGTTGTCGGATGTTGCTCATGGAATCCAAACTTTGAAACGATCTGTCGAAGCCACAAGGGTTCTTAAATTGTATTAATCTCTACTCAATACTTTTCTTTTGATGAAGAAAGAACAATTTCATGTTGTTTCTTACAAGACCAAGTGACGGGTCTTGAACCAAGGCTAAAAACATAACTTGCAGTAGACTTTATATCATCAGGGTCACCAACCCAATCTGGATCAATGAAACCAACCAATAAAGGAGTTCTGCATGAACTGTAATGTATCCTAAATTGACTTGTACCCTATACATACCAAAGTATTATTTTAGCTACTTTCCGATGACTTTCATGGGGTGCTTTCATATACCAAGAAACAAGAACAAAAAAAAAGGAAAGATCAGGATGGGTATGAGTAAAGTATAAGAGACTACCAACTAACTGATAATATAAAGTGGCATCAACTTCGGGAGAAGTACACGTGGCAACAAGTTTGACTCTAGTTTGGAAGGGAAAAGGGGATAGTTTACAATATTCCATGTGAAAGCGATGAATAAGGTCATGAGCATACTTAGATTGGGAAATAAAAATTCCTTGGTTTACAAAACTTGGAGGCCAAGGAAATAGTGCAAAAAGCCTAATTCTATCATTTCAAATTTCTTCTCAAGGTTGGTTTTTAGATGGTTTAAAAGTTTTGGGTCACTACCAGTGAGGATAAGGTCATCAACATAAAGAACAAGGAATATAATATGGATTCCTACTTTCTTTGTATAGACATTAGGATCAAAATGGCATCTAGAAAATCTAGTGTCAAGAAGAAAATTTTCCATTTTGGAATACCAAGCTTGAGGAGCTTTCTTAAGAACATAAAGAGATTTCTTAAGGAGTTAAACAAGGAGAGAGTCATTCAGGACATATCTAGGAGGTTTTTTCATGTATATTTATTCTTGAAAATTCCCATTCAAGAAGGTATATTTGACATCCATCTAATGAACCTCCCATTTATGTGAGGCTACAAGCGCTAGAACAAGGCGGATGGAATTCATTTTGGCTATAGGGGAAATGGTTTCATTATAGTCAATTCATTCAACTTGGAAAAATCCTTTCGAAACCACCAAGCCTTGTGTCTTTCAACACTTCTATATGATGCATTCTTAGTTTTGTAGACCCATATACATCTGACAAGTTTTATTCCTTTCAGAAGATATACAATATCCCAAGTATCATTCACCATTAAAGAACTATATGCTTCATTCATTGATGTATCCCAATCTGGATGACTTGAAGCTTCTACAAATGTGTCTGGATCATGAGTCTCTAAAACTTGAGCCAAAATAGAAGAGGCTTGCTAGAACTATGAACATGTCAGATGATGATATGGAGGATCGCCAACAAGATCACCCACTGCTTCTCATGTTTAATGGACCCATCTAGGAATTGATTGTGCTGGTTAAGGTTTAGTTTCAATGGAATCATCTGGAGGAAAGTGATCAGGTAGAGGTGGATTTTCATCCTCATTGTCATCATTTAATTAATAAGAAACCAAAATAGGAACAAAAGAAGGTTGTAACACACCCAACCCCCTAATCCGAACTTAGGTTGGTGGGATGTTGATTTTCCTTTTGTTCTCTCTCTAGGCATGCTATTGGTCTCATCATTCATTTAATTGATGACTTCTCTTATCACAATTTGGTCTACAAAGACTCTTATTAATTTTCCAATAAGTCACCTCATTTAGTCACTAAACTCCCCATGTGCCTATACAACCTTAATTGGATAGTCAAGGTGGTCATTCTCCCTTAGAATAAAGTTATGGGCCTATTCAGATTCATTCAATTGGAGTACCACAACCACCTAGGTTGATTTCCCCTTCGATGACATTATCTCGATGGGCCATTTCTTGGAATCCAACGATCCCCAGACCTAGAGTTCGAATGGATACTATCACATTAGAGCCTCTACCTACCCGATGATTACCCTTCACTCGAACACCCATTCCATTTACCAATAGATGGGACCTGTAAAACCTACGACTGAGATAAAATCTCTCCCTCCTATCGATCAATGACTCTCCTTTGTTTTCAGAACCCCTCCTTTTTAGAGTTCCTCCACTTCGATTTTACAATCCACTTCAAGGTTCTAACTTTGAACTTACACCTCTCCAATGGATCGAACGATCATTGTGAATAAAACCAAATGAACTCCATGGTCCTAGTGGTTGAAACATTATCCCATAAAGGTTTTGGGTTCCTCCTCCTTGGTGTGTCTCTCACTAGATCCAATGGCCAATATTTCGTGCACACAGTTAAAGGGATATACGATATTACTTTGACATGATAACATCAAAATCCAACAGTCTAGCTCTTCTTCTTGGTCATTCTTTGATAGGTTGAAGGTCTTAGTCGACTTGGGGCCTTCCTCTATGGGATTCAAACACAACTTTGTCTAACCACTCTTAAAGTGGCATCATCCAACCAATGGTACATATATTCCCGACAAGACAAATCAGCGGTTGTAAGTCATTTTGAATAGACATAGGTTTTCCTTAGGGGAAATAGTCTGACTCAAGGACTTAGTCATTTTTGAGACTCTACTAGACCTTACCATATTTCGTATGGGTTTGAGGTTTACTTCTCATATTGTCTAAGCCCTTATAACTTAGTCAATAGGAATTTATTGTATGTCCTCTAATATTTCCACTTGAGGATCATGGTTCCCTCAGGACTCAGGGTCCTTGTCTCCTCACATAAACCTCCCCTCTCTAAAAGGTAATAGCATTAGTGGGAAAATGATTTTTTTTTCCATATCTTGCAAACTTTCCTCTAAAGTTGTAAGGTTCTTAGGGACATAGACTGTCCAAACTGGTTCATTTTATTCCCATGACTTATTTGACCAAATGAATACCATGATAGATACATACCATTCATTCAGGGGTTCAATTCATTTCTTGTAAACAATCACATTTCCCATTTAATTTAGACATTTACATATATGCAACATTCAAACACAATTAAAAAAATCAAGTTATACACTTATCTGAATAGATAAATGCCAACACCAATTGACCGAGAGAGGATTCCTTTCCTCCCAACCTTAGTCCATACTATAGAGTACCTTCCTATAGTACACCACCCCCATTCCAAGACATGATACCACAAGGGGAATGATTCAACTGGTTTCCAACTTAGATGATCCAAGAAGGTTACTCTCCTTCCTCCTATGACAACATAAAACGTTTCTTGTTCTATGTTGGTTTTTTCATGCATGCACACTCCTCATTCTTACTTATTGTTTGATTCTATTGTCTAGTGGTGTTTTTCCACCTTTCATCTCTTCCTCCACCAATCCCCTTGGGACTCTTGTAAATTCTAGCAGACGTCACCTGCATTTCAAAGTTCCTATCCTTAAGGGGAAATTCTATGGTGTCTTTCTATCATGTTATTCAATTTCCCCCTTGCTTATTCAAAATACTAATCTGTCACTCATTCATTAACAACCTCAACCACTTTCTTACCTTCCATAATTGGTCACATGGCTCCATCTAGGTTGGGTACACTAAAAGGTGTGCATTTTTGCTTAGTAAGCATAATTTATCTTTTTAAACAAGATTCACATTTTCTTCATAAAAAAAACTCAACTCGCCCCTCCATGCCACTTCATCAATACCTACTTCATTGATTCCAACTTGTGTATCATGACTAGTCCTTTTCAAGGCTTCTCCCTCTCAGTCAACGATTTTGGTGTTTTCATTAAATCAAAACATGATTACATGATCCATATATATAATTACATGAAGTATTAACATAATTACATTCTTCCAGGAAAAGAGGATGTTACATTCCCCTCCCCCCTAAAGAAATTCCATCCTCGGTGTTTAGAACATCATGTACATACAATTATATAGAAAACAAAAATGGGTATGCCAATATCATGGCATTTCCAGCTCCCATGTAGCCTCATATCCTCCAAAGTTCTTCCATTGCACCTTGACCTGCACAATGGATCAGTTCCAGATCATTGTTTCTCTCTTGTCCAAGATACATTTTGGTTCCATATAGAATTCTCCTTTTGGTTCCACCCATATCACAGTCCAATCAATTACATTGTTAAAGTCATGTACATATTTATTTAAAAAAGATACATGGAACACATTATGAGATCTAAAAGTAGGTGGTAATGAAAATTTGTATGCTACTGTCTCCACTCTTTCAAGGGACTTCAAATGGTCCACAATAATAGGGTGCTAATTTATCACAAATCCCCATTCTTAGGGAACTTCTTTTGGGTTTCACTCGGAGATACACATGATATCCTACTTTTAACTCTCTGCGAGTCCTCTTGTTGTCTGCATAACACTTTTTTCTGTCTTTAGCTACTTTCAAATTATTCTATATCTTAACCATTGTCTGCTCCATCTCTTTCAAGAATTCAAGTCCAAGAATGACCCTATCCACTAGACTGTCCCAACTAATTGGAAATCTACACTTTCTTCCATACAAAACCTCAAACATAATCATTTTCAATGATTCCTGATAACCATTATTGTAGGCGAATTCTACCAAAGGTAGATATTCTTTCCACTGCTTGGGTTGATGCATAACATGCATTCTCAATATGTCCTCTAATATTCTATTCAATCTTTTATTCTGACCATCTATTTGAGGATGGTAGGCTGTATTAAGTGCTAGTTAAATTCCCAATCCTACAAACCAGATTTTCCAAAAACTTGAGGTGAACTTGGCATCTCTATCTGAAATTATGGTATTGGGTAAACCATGGAATATGAAAATATATTTTATAAAAACATTAGAAACATCTATGGCTTTGTGTTGGCCCTTGATCAAGTTTTGAGAGATTCTTGGTCATGTTGACCTATTTTGGACTTTGACAACCTATCGAAAGAGGAGCGCAAGACGAAGCAAAGATCATGGGATATCAGACCCTTTTTGGGTTTTTGGGATTATGTAATGGGATTGGGATGTCGGCCCATGGGTTTACCCATGCTTAGGCCTATTGTGTAATATATAAATAGATGCCTAGGAAATGTAAGGAGAGGCATCTATGTGATGTTAGGATGCTAGTCAAATGTGAATGTATGATACGTGCAAGTAGAGTTTGTAGGTGCTTTGTGCATAAATGTAAGAGACTTGCAGAGCTAAGTGCAAGTAGTTGTAACAGATAGTGGAAGGCTTTGTGTTGTAACTAAAGGAAGAAGGATCTAGCGAGCTGCACAAATCTTCTGTCCTATGCAGAGAAGGGTTCGGAGGCTCTGTGCATGTAACCTATTGAGAAGCTAATAAAAAAGAAGAGTTGGTGGATGTAGCCCCAAGGTGGGGGTGAACCACGTAAATACTGTGTTACTCTGCTCTATGTGATGTTCTGATGCGTTTATATGTTATTTTCTAAGTTCTTTGAGATGATTAAATAAATCTTCTTCTGCTTAGTGCTAATGATATGTGAGAATGTTAGATCTGATCTACATGAATATGTTTAATGCTTGATTTGCTAGATCTGATCTATTTACCTATGCTAAGTTCTTAAATACATTAGATCAATGTGAATGCTGTGAAGCTCTATTTTATCAACAAAGTAGATATTGATTGCATATTGAGGAACTGATGGTCCTAAGTTCTCTATTAAGTATCATAATCATAGATCCGTGTCTCGTATAAGGTTGTAGACACCTAAGTCTCGCAACCACCCCTGCCTCTACCTCGGGTGAGACTTCATATTCTTCGCAGGTGTTACCGAAAGGGTTGGTAGTTAGGGTTTTGTTGGTGTGATGTTGTAGCGTTGAACCTTGGGTCTGCCCCTATTCCAACAAATGGTTTCGTTGCCGGGACCTAAAACTGTGATTGCTGGGAACTTAGAAAGAAGAAGCTTTGTGCAAAGATTCATCCTGAAGTTGTGAAAGTTTCATGCGTAGATCTCTTGCCCTAGTGCATAGTATTTTAATTAACTTGTGAATATTTGTGCCAAGAGGAAGGTCAGATCTGAAGAAAGGAGGTAAGATATGTAAGCTCTGTGCTCTAATAAAGGTAAGAATAGTAGGAAAATTCTAGATATGAAAGCTTTATACTCTGTAAAAGTAAGATAAGTGGAAATTTTTGTTTCTAAAGTATGGATCTAGGTATGTTTGATAGGTTCTGACCTAGCTTGAAAACTTGGGCACTAATAGATGAAAGAAGGCTTGATATGATTAGATCTGACAAGAATAGTGAAATATATGTTATACCTATGCATAGAAAGAATGTTTGGACTAACAAGTGGATGCAGGATCCTAGAAAGAATTTGTTGCAGGTTAGCTCCTATGATACTAGCATGCAGTACAAGAGAAGTTGGGGATCATTTAAAAGAAAGAGAGGATTAACCCTTTGTTATGGATGTAGAAGACTAGGACATCTTGCTAAGGAATGGCCTGGAAGAAGACCTAGCTGTCTTTGTGGCAAAGATATGGACCATGAAGTGTTGGATTTCCCTAGAATGATTGCTAAGCTTGAAGGAATGAATGTGAACCAGGAAAACCCTAAGGCAGATCCATAAATAGTAGAATCCAAGAAAGAATCAGAGAAAGTATTTTTACAAATGAAAGAAACCCTGAATTACCACCGACATGTTATATTATTAGAGATATTCAAAGAAAAATAATGCATCAAAGAAAGAATAGGAGACTTCGACATTGACTGTATTCTGGATGAAGAGACACCGATGAATATCATGACAAAGAGAACTTGGGAAGCTATAGGGAGTCCTCCTATGATTCCTTCATTAGGACGAGTAGGATTATTTAGAGGAAAACTGGTAAACCTATGTGGAAGGCTCACTCAAATACCTATGAATGCCAATGGAACTTCGACAGAAGAAGATTTTGAGATTATTAAATTTATTGAAGACAACGCCCCATTTACCATGTTACTAGGAAAACCTCATATTGAGAGAGATCAAGCCATACGTAAGGAATAAGAAGAAGTTTTGGACCAGAAGAAACAAAAGTTAAAAGATTTCATGACCAGAAGGATCACACACTTGATTGAAGAACATGAGAATAGATCTAAGATATTTAACACTAGAGGCTTAGATGTCGAAGCTGCAAGAACATTAGAGGACTCACAGAAGACTAAAGTACCTACCCAAAATAAATAAGAGGTACTACCCCTGAATCCTAGGAAAGAATCTCAACAACACGCAATGACTATGTCAAACGAAGATAAGAATCAGAATGGAAAAAGACATATCGAGACGAATCTCACTGGAAAGAAGGCTAGGAAGTTAAGTAAGAAGAGGGATAAGATTAAAAAGTTACAGAAAGTTTCAGAGGGAACTTCGCAAGAGGGAAATTTGCAAAATTGAAACTTCATTGGGATATCAGAACAACGACACATGGCACTTCACCATGGCAAAGAAATATAGCCGTTGGGGACATTATAACCATTCGACTGCTGCCCTGAATGGGTAGAAAGGCATTTAAGGTTCGACACCATACCATTGGACTGCACCATAATAAACACAATAGATTTAATGACTGCTTCATACCCATTGCAAGAGACCCGTTTTCGAGTTACCTATTTATCCCGTCGCACCACACACTAAGAACAGTTTTGCTAACCAAGATTTTGAGCCTGAAGACTAAGTGAATTGTATACAATGATCATTGCGCTCTTGCTATTTATTATATTGCAGTGTCTAAGTTAATTTGACCCCAATCTAATTAATCCTGAGCGCATATGTCTAAGGAACTCAACGTAGTCAAAGAATCAATGACAAAAGTACTCCTTGACCTGATGACTGAAAGAGTCATGTCAGAGAGAGGATTATCCATAGGTGTACAAGGATCATGCATGAGAGGACTTCCAACCTCTCCATCAACTGCTCGAGCCAGACCATCCTGAACATCAGATGAGAAGCGAACTAAGCATAGGGATGATATCACGAATGCTAAAATGATTCCGAGAATATTACCCACAAATCTACCACCTTTGAGCAGCGCAATAAATCGAGACAGTGTGCCCAGAGACTTTGAGTATGCCTTGATCACTGTGTACCTCCCGAAAGGGATATGCATAGTTCACGTAGACCAAGAAAATATTACAACGTTGAAGTTTAGCGACTTCAACCTTGGCGATAGGAACGTATACAACATGCTCGCCCCACATAAGTACCTGACCAAAACAAAGGGAAATAATTCGAAGTCTGTCCATTGGTCATGGACTATGAACCTCGCATAGTTTACACTTCTCAACATCAGGAAGATTCATCACTTTGGAAGACACCAAGAGGTGAATGAATGTGTCAATATGTTGTTGTCCTTTTACCATGGCACATACTTGTGGTTAAACCACCGTATCACAATGGATTCGATGTTGATCAATCAGATCACAGGGCTAAGTATGCAAGGCCCTGACCCACAGGATTTCTATCTCAGAAAAACAATGGATCGTGCTCTAGCTCTGACGCAGCCTCCCTCAACCCGCAGGCCGGAAGGTCATGCACACAAGATCTTCCCCACTTACACTGGCCCGAAGAGCTCTCGAAATTGGCTCCTCTATTTCCCTTTTGGGAAATATGCACCCACAATCAACTCGTGAAATTCCCCCTTTTACTTCAGGAGATCAGACTTCTCACTTTCAGGAATCCGGTGGTCAAGCATCTTATCTCTCAATCTTCAAAAACCCAAAAATAGTCAACGCTGACCCTTTCCTTCCCTGTTTCGGATTTCTCCTTATCGCGATTTTGGCAGTCGCAATATCAAGCAACTCGTTCCCTCGGTTCCTAAAACTTGATGTGTCGAAACTCTGATGCGCTCACAAGCTTTGAACTTTCAACGACCTTCACTCTATCGGGACTTCGGACTTCAAGATATTGTGAATCCTAATGCAAGGAATTCAGGTCTTTACCCTACGAAACCTTGAAATGGTCAATGGAGTTTGACTCCGTATCGATAGTGTGTCACTTGTCCACTCTGCTGTCTTCTGGGGCCCACACGATCCTTTTGTCCCTTCGGAATTTCGCGATTTGTGATTTTGCGAATCTCATTGAAAAGATTTCGGGACTTCCACTCGTGAAAACCCGAAATAGAAGTTCACGGGTAAATACAACGACTCCTGTGGCTTGGATATATAGTTCTACTCCTCCTAAGCTTAGAAAATTTTGGAATACTTGCGGTAACTCCCTTACTCCTCCGTGAGATCTGACGACTTACAGGACTTCGCGAATTCTCCACAGAGAATTTCGACCGTCCATTCTTGCTCTAAGAACCTCTGCACAAACTCAACAAGGTATCTCTCTCCGTGAAACTTGTCCTCCTGCGGTCCCACGTTGCTACACCTTCCTTCAAATTTTTAGGGTACCTTTGCCCCTTGCCTTCCTTCAACTCCTTCGAAGGTTCAAATCCTTCCGAACTTTCTCATGACTTCAAGTCTTTCATAAAATCTCCTGCTCGCACTCCTTACAACAGACTTTCAAACACCTTCAAGTGTTTGGCTTCCTTTGACTCTGCGCACTCCTGCAGCAACAGTCCCTCAACAAACCATTCAAGTTACCAAACCTGAACCTCTACTCGGCCTGCGCACACCTTGCACGGCTCCTGTGCCCAAATTGCACTTCTGAGGGAATGAGAACAAAAGCTATCTCTCCTGAGCTTTTAGAGACAAACCTCTGAACACTTTGTCGACGCACTCCTTGCGGACAATTCAACTGCACTCCTTGCAGGAACTCTTGCTCAGATGGAGAAACAATTGAAACTCATCTCCCTTACTCTCTCTCTCTCTCTCTCTGATTTCAGACATTCAACAAGAAATCATTCATACATAGCATAAAAGCAAATGTACAATAGAAAGGGTAAAATAACCATGAGCATAACATTCAAAGATGCATACACAGAGAATATTTAAACACCATGAGTCTGAGTCATAACCTTGTTGTATTACTTTGGAAATTTTGTACATGGAATTCCCACTACAACTCTCTACTTCTTCTCTATTCTCTCAATTGGCATAATCTTCATGCATATGATGTCCACACTCTAATGTTACAATACAAAATGAGGGTGTCTATATCTCGTTTCCCTCTTGCGCTCTAAAACTATCTAATCTACACATTCAATTATACCTACTTGCATTAACTACCATGAATACCTTATACCTACTAAGGATGAGAGAGGATCGCTCAAGGTCTGTTTACATTATACAAGTGTGCTCCTTCTTAATTATCTCATTTAAGATTGGCGCATTTACTTTAAGAGAATTTCAAAATTTGCACTGGGCGCTTGTCCAGCTGTCCGTTGTCTTCGCGCTGGCTCGCTTGAGCTGCTCCTGCATCAAGATCAAAGGATCAAGGAAACCTATGGCGATGTCGAGAAGGGAATGCAAGGGTACAAGGTAGCTTCTATCCATAGTGGCGCAATGGGCCTCTCTTGTCAATTGATCGCAGGAAAGTTAGTATGAAAGAACCGACCCACCCAAGTCATCGGTTTTGTAGTTGACCTCACCAGGAAGTGCGTGGAGGGCCTACGAATGAATTGGGCACAATACCTGGTGAACCAATTATAAATTGACTATATAAAATCCCATGATCAAGGGTACGAATTTAATTTCAGCTGTCTATTGATCATGATCTCTTTCATTTCCTGGGAGATACCAAAAGGTGCGACCTTCTCAGACATAGATCCCTTTGAACCTTTGGCCATGAATTTTAGTACACTGTGGTATTCCAATGACATGAATAAACAATGACAGTCAAATGCCATGTTCCACACATACTACAACCAGTTGAAGGTAGCCATATAGTCTGTGCCTCGCATAACTCCGAATACTTTACACAGGTTCCAACCTTTGATAAAGTTCAACGTTGATAGGCATTTCATTTATATCATAGAGTGCACCGATGGACATAAGCAAAAACTGTAGTCCTACTACAAGCTGACAGAGGAGGACTTGGAGGAGATCACCAAGGAATGGTCGATGGACCTCCTTTTTCCAGTAGACCCTGCGGAGATATACGACATAGACAACCCAGAAACTGCGCTGGATACACTTGGACCTAGAAAGATAAAGAAGACTGAAGAGGTCCAGGATTTAGACAATACATCCATGAAGACTACTTCCATCTCAATGAAGTAAGGGGGTGATGGTGAAGAGATAGATGGCACATAAGCTAAGAAAAATAAAGGTGAGGTAACACCACCTAGAGACGAGGAGGTGATGCAGGAGCATCGCTAACATCAAGCGAGCGGAGAACAAGCGCCAACGCATTTTGGCACATGATAAATTGTTTGAAATCTTTTTGAAGTTGGATGCGCCAAACTTAAATGTAATAGTTAAGGAAAGGTGTATTGGTAGATTGTAATCATACCTTGAGCATCCCACTCTCGTCTTAAGGACTAAGAGGCATTTATGTTAATGAATGTATGTAGGTAGCTTTGAATTCTCAGATTAGACAGTTTTAGGAGCCGGAGGGAAAATAGATATAGACACCCTCACTTGTATCATTGTAACATTAGCAGAAGAATCAATCAAGAAGAGCATAGGAGAGCAGAAGCAGAGAGTTGTGTAAGGAAAAAAACCCATGTACAAAGGTTCTGGATTAATACAAAGATCTTTAGTTCAGACTCATGGTGTCCAATTTCTTTCTAAGTTGTACATGCTGATTGATATATGTTTGTTTACTCTCTGTTATGCATTTTCTTTGATGCGTGAATATATGGTTTCTTATTTAATGCCTGAAATCTGAAGAGAGGGAGAGTAAAGAATGAGTTTCAATTGTTTCTTTGTCTGAGCAAGAGTTTTCCTGCAAGGAGTGCAGTGAAATTGTGCGCAGGGTGTGCGTCGACAGAAGTCAGAGTTCGTCTCTGCAAACTCAGAAGGGATAACACTATTCTCATTCTCGCAGAAGTGAAAGTTAAGCAAGGAGCCATGCAAGGAGTGCACAGGCCGAGTGAAGTCTCAATGTTTGTAACCTAAGTGAAACTGTTGAAAGACTGTTGTCGTAGAGAGTGCACAGAGTCTAAGAATTCAATACTTGGAAGTATTGAAGGATTTGCTGCAAGGAGTGCATTTAGTAGTCTTTTTAAAGACTCAAGTTGTGAATAAAGCTCATAAGGGATAGAGTCTTCGAAGTCATCAAAGAAAAGCTCAAGAGGGCTGGTGCCTTGAAGTATCAGGAGGAGGCGCAACGACATTCTTTTGCTGAAAGAGAGGTTTTGAAAGGGGATACCGTGTTCATTTCGTAGGAGTTGTCAATGAAGCTTTGGGCGGTCAGAATTCTCCGAGGGGAATTCGTGAAGCCTCGGAAGCCGTCAGATCTTGCAGAGGAGTGAGAAGGTTATGGTGAGCATTTTTCGAAGTGAAATCTTGGGAGAATCGAACCGTAGGATCTGAACCAACAAGGGTCGTTGGATCATCCACATAAATCTCACTTCGGGGTTTCATGAGTTGAAGGGTTGAAACCTTTGCATCAAGACTCGCGAGGTCGCTAGGTGCGAAGTCCCAAATAGTGAGAGACTCTGAGCCATCATATTGGAAGGACATGTGTCACGTGATCCTCCCTATCGGGGATTCAGACATCGGAGTTCAGAAGAGGCAATCCTTCAACTTCACGAGTGGTGAAGTCGCGAAGAGGATCAGGACCATCCATCTGAGAGTGGACAGGTGGCATGCTCGCCAACATGGATTTCAAACCTTTGTTGACCATTTCAGGGTTTCGTGAGTCAGAGAACCAAGAGCATAGCATCTGGATTCATGAAGTCAAGAAGTCCAAAACTCCAAAAAGGCGGGAAGTTCCATCATGGGACCCGCATCGACGATGTGTCAAAATTTCGCCATTTCGGCATATCAGAGGATAAGAGGTCGATAATTTTGTCCCAAAAGTCCCGAAGTCGCGAACCCATGAGAAAATCGTAGCCATCCATTAGGAGGAGGACAGGTGGCAGAGATCGAAGGATCTCGTGAACTCAAAGGTTCTCCAGGTGAGAGCCAAAAACTTGGGTGGTCCAAGTCGCAAGTGGCGAAATTGCGAGGAGTGTGGATAACTGTTGGATCCAGAGAATGGGAGGACCGTTGGATCAGGAACCCCATCACATTTCACATGTTCGGGGGTTCAAAGTTTGAGAGGAGTTACTTTTGATTGCAAAAGTCACGAAGTGCCAAGAACCGAGGCACGAGTGTGGAGGCATGGCAGAACCTCAAGGTGGGCCCAAGAAGTAGAGCGACGGACACACGTCACACATTTGGAGGAGTCAACACCCCATTGACCACTCGTGTCTCAGGGACTTGGGAGATAAGGGAATGAAAATTCGAGCCTTCAACTCGTGAATTCGCGAGTAGAGAGAATGAGAGGAGAAAAGTCAATATCGCCTCTCGGGGGTTCGGGAAAGAAAGGTGCCAAGGTTGGACCTTTGAACTCGCGAAGGTGCTAGAGGCGAGAAGTGCTAGCGCTTAGCCTAGCCAGTGGTCTCGCAAGGAGGGCACTGACAGAAGAAAGGGCTATACATATTTTGGGATCTTGGGTATCACGGATTTGAGAAGGAAGAGTCAGGAGTCACGAATTGCAAACTCATGAGATTGCAAGCTGCGAAAAGGACCTGTGGATCTATCAATAATTTGCAGACTCCAGTTGGAATCGAAAGAGTCGATCCAGCTCAAGGGCATATAGAACGATCCTATGAGCGGATCTCGGCTCGAGGGCTGATAGGTCTGCATCAGTTTGGTATCAGATCTTGACTCTGTTTGTATATTTTAGACAGGGAAAGCGAGAAAGAAAATCTCAGCCATGCCGTCTAGAAGAGGAGATAGATAAACACCCGATTCGCTAGAGGAAAGGGAAATTCTAAGAGGAAGGGGTAGGTAGGTTCCAAATCCAGCCATGGAAAGAGAGATGCGTGACATACACGCTAGACTCGAGGACACAGAGATAACACATAGGCACACAACTAGTGTTGGAGATGTCAGTGATTCTGAAAGTGAAAATGAAGCTGGACATGAAGGAGAAGAAGTCATAGCATAAGATGTAGCAAATGAAGACCTGATTAGGGCTGTTGCAAGAATGGGTTCTAAGGAAAAAATGGATATTCCAGTATATGAAGGAAACCTGGATGTTGAAGAGCTTGTAGACTAGATTAGAGCTCTGGACACATATTTTGACTATGAAGATGTTGAGGAAGACAAAAAGGTCAAACATGTTGTCACAAGATTGAAAGGACATGCAACATTGTGGTGGGATGAGCAACAAGCTGACAGACGCTGCAAAGGCAAGCAAAAAATCAAGAGTTGGGATAGGATGATCGCGAAGATGAAGGAAAAATTTATTCCTAGGGATTACCAGATTACTCTGTTTTGGAGAATGCAAAATTTGAGACAGAAGTTGATGACAGTGAAGGAGTACACTGAAGAATTCTACAGGCTGAACATCAGGGCAGGTCATCACGAAAGTGATGATGAAAAATTTGTCAGGTACATGAATGGTCTAAGATACGACATTCAGGATGAGATGAGGATGATGACCATCTGAACGGTGGAAGATGCTTATCAGATGGCTCTAAAAGCTGAAGAGAAGATGAGATGAAAACAAGGTTAAAGAGGCCGAGGTAGAAGTCAACCCAGAGGCAAATCAGTTGCCCAGGATAGAAATCAGAAACCTAAGGAAGAGGGGAAGAAACCTCAGACTCAAACTGAGATAGGTGGAATTTCACAGAGAGGGAAACATACTGAGCAGAGAGGTCAGTATGATGATGGAAACATTTTCCCTCGTACTAGAGGTAGAGGAAGAGGAAGAGCTGGAGTGGGGAAATGCTTCACGTGCGGAAAGAATGGAAACAAATCTTATGAGTGTCCAGACAAGAAGAAAGAAGGTGGTGAAACTCACATTGCCGAAGCACAGAGGCAGAATGTTGAGGCAGAAGATGCTGAAGGTGGAAGATCGCTGATGATGCAAAAAGTTCTCTTAACGCCAGAGAAGGAGGTGGAGAATCCAGTGCAAAGGAACAGTCTTTTTCGGACTGCTTGCAAAACCAAGGACAGGGTATGCAAGGTCATTGTGGACAGTGGTAGCACATATAGTCTCATTTATACAGAGATGGTAGAAAAGTTGGAGCTGGAGACTATTGAATATCCAAGCCCATACAAAGTTTCATGGCTACAAAAAGGACATCAGGTAAATGTCATTAAACAATGTTTAGTTGAATTTAAAATAGGAGGGTATAAATATGAAATACTCTGTGATTTTATTCCCATGGGTTTTTGTCATCTATTGCTGGGTAGATCGTGGAAATATGACAGAAATGTGATTCATGATGGGAGGAAGAACACATACACCCTAGAGAAGAATGGGAGAACTCACATGTTGCTTCCAATCAAAGACAAGGAAGTAAAACCTGAAGTAAGCAACACTGTACTTCTCATGAGTGGGAAGGAACTTCTTACAGAGGTTAAGAAGAAGGAGGAACCGCAATTCATTGTGGTCAAGAAGCCTAAAATTGTTTTAACCAATACAAGGGTAGATGATTTACCGGAAGAGGTTTAGAAACTGTTGGAAGAGTTTGTTGACATAGTAGTGGACGAACTACTTGTTCGTTTCCATCGATCAGAAGTGTGAGTCATCATATTGATCTCATACCTGGAGCTAGTTTACCAAACAAAGCAATGTACAGTTTGATGCCATAGGAGAATGAAGAAGTTAAAGATAGGTCTAGGACTTAATGGACAAAGGATTGGTTAGAGAAATCTTGAGTCTGTGTGCTATTCCGACAGTGCTCAGTCCAAAGAAAGATGGAGGCTGGAGGATGTGTACTGACTCGAGAGTGATCAACAAGATAACCATCAGGTACATATTTCCATTGCCAAGGATGGATGATTTGATGGATTGCTTGAGTGGGGCCAATTTTTTTCCGAAGATTGATTTGAAAAGTGGATATCACCAGATTAGTATGAGAGAAGGTGATGAATGGATGACAACATTCAAGACTAATGAAGGGTTGTATGAATGGCTTGTTATGCCATTTGGCTTAACGAACATGCCAAGTACTTTTATGAGGTTGATGAACGAAGTTCTGAAGGAGTTCATCGGAAAATTTGTCATTTTGTATCTTGTTGACATATTGATTTTCAGTAAAACAGAGGCAGAGCATCTGAAACATTTGGCTACAGTGATGAGGAGGCTACAACAAGAGAAGCTGCTGATAAATATGAAGAAATATTCATTCATGAAGACATAGCTCATTTATTTGGGTTTTGTTATTTCTTTAGATAAATTGAGGATGGATCCAGATAAGGTGGAGGTAATTAATAATTGGCCATCACCGAAGAGTATATTTGAGGTGAGAAGTTTTCATGGATTGGCTAGTTTCTACCAGAAGTTCATCAAGAATTTCAGTGGAATTAGTGCACCAATGATGGACACAGTGAAGAAGAGACACAAGTCTTTTCACTAGACATAAGAGGTTGAGAAAATATTCAATTTGTTGAAAAGGAAAATCATGAAACAACCAATTTTGGTGTTGCCGGATTTTAAAAAGACATTTCAAGTAAAATGTGATGCAAGTGGATTTGTAATAGGGGCAGTCTTGAGCCAAGAAGACAGGCTGATAACATACTTCAGCGAGAAGTTGAATAAGGCGAAAGTGAAATACTCCACGTATGACAAGGAGTTCTATGCTATTATTCAGGCATTGAAGAAATGTAGACACTATTTGATTCCTAAGGAGTTTGTCTTATACAGTGACAATCATGCTTTACAATTTGTGACTCAACAAGAGAAGTTGAATCAAAGACATGTAAAATTACTTTTGTAATTAATCATATTTCTGGAACTGCTAACAAAGTTGTTGATTCTTTGAGTAGGAAATGTTTGCTGTTGCAGGAGTTCAGAGTCAAAACACTGGGTTTTGATGATTTCAGGGACATGTACAAAGATGATCCAGATTTTAAGAAGGCGTATGAAGCATCTGAGAATCCAATTCTCAGGGACAGAAGTCAATGGACAGAATACATGATCCAGGAAGGATTACTGTTTAAGGGTAATCAACTTTGTATTCCAAAATGCTCCATGAGGGAGAATTTGCTGAAGGAGAAACATAATGGAGGATTGGCCAGGAATTTCGGTCATGACAAGACGTTCTCAAAGATAAATGAGTCATATTATTGGCCAAGAATGAGATTAGACGTCAAAAGGTTTGTGTACAGATGCAAAATTTTTCAGCATTCAAAAGGAAAGAGGCAGAATGCACGCTTTTATCAACTGTTACCCATACCTGACAGGCCATGGGATGTAGTCAACATGGACTTCATATTAGGGCTTCCAAGAACACAAAGAGGGTTTGATTCAATATTTGTGGTAGTGGATAGATTTTGTAATATGGCACATTTCATACCATGTCAGAAAACCAGTGACGCAACTCACATTGCGAATCTATTTTTCAAAGAAGTCATTTGACTTCACGGCTTACCAAGGAGCATAGTTTCGGATCGAGACACCAAGTTTGTGGGACACTTCTGGAGGACCTTATGGAAAAAGCTGGGAAAAAACTTGTCATTCAGTTCATCTTATCATCCTCAGACAGATGGATAGACAGAAGTTGTGAACAAATGTTTGGGAGACTTGCTGAGGATCTTGGTGATAGAGCACCACAGTCAGTGGGACAATATTCTGCCACAGGCATAATTTGCATATAATGAATCACTAAATAGAAGAACAGGGCAGAGTCCATTCCAGATTGTTTATGAAATGTAGCCAAGAGGAGTTTCATAATTGAGAGATTCATAACAAAATGCAACTAGGAGTGCTAGTGCAAAATATTTTGTCGAAGCGATGAAGGAACTTCATAGCCAGGTGAAGGAGCAATTGCAGAACTCGAGCCAAGATTATAAGCGCAGAGCAGATTAACACATGAGACAACTTCAATTTGAGGTTGGTGATTTGATTCTGGCACATCTGAGGAAGGAAAGGTTCCCGAGGGGACATATAATAAATTGAAGATGAAGAAAATCAGATCATGTAAGGTCTTGAAGAAATTTGGGGCAAATGCTTATGAGATTGAATTACCTGATGGGATCGGAATTTCTCCGATATTCAATGTATCAGATTTGTACCCATACAAAGCTGGAGCAGACAGTGAACAACCAGAGGTTCAGTGGACTAAATAGATGCTAGTTGTAGAAAATCCATAGATGGAGAGCATACTGGACAAAAGAGTTAGTAAGAGGACCAGGCAAAAGGAATATTTTGAATACTTGGTCAAGTGGAAGGGACATCTAGTTGAAGATGCCAGCTGGGAAAATGAAACAGATATCCAGAAGCATGGACAGATGGTGCAAGAGCTCATGGACAGAAGCCCATGAAAATTTTCAATTGAGGGAGTATGATGCAAGAGCATCGCTAACATCAAGCGAGCAGAGAACAAGCGCCAACGCATTTTGGCACATGATAAATTGTTTGAAATATTTTTGAAGTTGGATGCGCCAAAATTAAATGTAATATTTAAGGAAAGGTGTACTAGTATATTGTAATTAGACCTTGAGCATCCCACTCTCATCTGAAGGACTAAGAGGCATTTATGTTAATGAATGTAGGTAGGTAGCTTTGAATTCTCAGATTAGACAGTTTTAGGAGCTGGAGGGAAAACGTATATAGACACTCTCACTTGTATCATTGTAACATTAGCAGCAGAATCAATCAAGAAGAGCATAGGAGAGCATAAGCAAAGAGCTGTGTAAGGAAAAAAACCCATGTACAGAGGTTCTGGATTAATACAAAGATCTTTAGTTTAGACTCATGGTGTCCAATTTCTTTCTGAGTTGTACATTTTGATTGATATATGTTTGTTTACTTTCTGTTATGCATTTGATTTGATGCGTGAATATATGGTTTCTTATTTAATGTCTGAAATCTGAAGAGAGGGAGAGTAAAGAATGAGTTTCAATTGTTTCTCTGTCTGAGCAAGAGTTTTCCTGCAAGGAGTGCAGTGAAATTGTGTGCATGGTGTGCGTCGACAGAAGTCAAAGTTCATCTCTGCAAGCTCGGAAGGGATAACACTATTCTCATTCTCGCAGAAGTGAAAGTTAAGCATAGGAGTTGTGCAAGGAGTGCGCAGGCTGAGTGAAGTCTTAGTGTTTGTAACCTGAGAAAAACTGTTGAAAGACTGTTGTCGCAGAGAGTGCACAGAGTCTAAGAATTCAATACTTGGAAGTATTGAAGGATTTGTTGCAAGGAGTGCGTGCAGGAGTCTTTTTAAAGACTCGAGTTGTGGATAAATCTCAGAAGGGATAGATTCTTCGAAGTCATCGAAGAAAATCTCAAGAGGGCTAATGCCTTGAATTATCGGGAGGAGGCGCAATGACATTCTTTTGCTGAAAGACAGGTTCCGAAAGGGGATACCATGTTCATTTCGCAGGAGTTTTCAAGGAAGCATTGGGTGGTCAGAATTCTACAAGGGGAATTCGTGAAGTCCTGGAAGCCGTCAGATCTTGCAGAGGAGCGAGAAGGTTATGGTGAGCATTTTTCGAAGTGAAATCTTAGGAGAATCGGACCGTGGGATCTGAACTAACAAGGGCCGTTGGATCATCCATGTAAATCTCACTTCTGGGTTTCATGAGTTGAAGGGTCAAAACCTTTTCATCAAGACTCGTGAGGTCGTGAGGTGTGAAGTCTCGAAATAGTGAGAGACTCTGAGCCATCAGATTGGAAGGACACGTGTCATGAGATCCTCCCTATCAGGGATTCAAACATCGGGGTTTAGAAGAGGCAATCCTTCAACTTCGTGAGTGGTGAGGTCGTGAAGAGGATCAAGACCATCCATCTGAGAGTGGATAGGTGGCATGTTCGCCAACAAGAAGGTCAAACCTTTGTCGACCATTTCAGGTTTTCATGAGTCGGAGAACCGAGAGCATAGCATCTGGATTCACGAAGTTGCGAAGTCTGAAACTATGAAAAGGAGGGAAGTTCCATCGTGGGACCCGCATCAAGGACGTGTTAAAATTTCACCATTTCGGCATATCAGAGGATAAGAGGTCGAGACTTTTGTCCCTAAAGTCTCGAAGTTGTGAACCCACTAGAAAATTGCAGCCGTTCGTTAGGAGGAGGACATGTGGCAGAGATCGAAGGATCTTGCGAACTTGGAGGTTTTCCAGGTGAGAGTCAAAAACTTGGGTGCTCCAAGTCATGAGTGGAGAAATCGCAATGAGTGTGGATAACCGTTGGATCTAGAGAACGGGAGGATCGTTGGATCAAGAACCCCATCGCATTTGGAATGTTCGGGGGTTCGGAGGTTGAGAGGAGTTACTTTCGATTGCAAAAGTCACGAAGTGTCGAGAACCGAGGCACGAGTGTGGACGCATGGAAGAACCTCAAGGTAGGCTCGAGAAGTAGACCGGTGGACACACGTCACACATTTGGAGGAGTCAACACCCCATTGACCTCTCACGTCTCGGGGAATCAAGAGATAAGGGAACAAAAGTTTGAGCCTTCGACTCACCAAGTCGCGAGTAGCGAGAACGAGAGGAGAAAAGTCAATATCGCCTCTTGGGGTTTCGGGAAAGAAAGGTGCCAAGGTTGGACCTTTGAACTTGTTAAGGCACAAGAGATGAGAAGTGCTAGTGCTTAGCCTAGCCAGTGGTCACACAAGGAGGGCGTTGAGGGAAGAAAGGGCTATACATATTTCGCGATCTTGGGTATCGTGGATTTGAGAAGGAAGAGTCAGGAGTCACGACTCGCAAACTTGCAAGATTGCGAGCTACGAAAAGGACCTGTGGATCTATCAATAATTTGAAGAATCCAACGGGAATTGAAAGAGCCGATCCAGCTCAAGGGCATAAAGAACGATCCTGTGAGTGGATCTCGGCTTGAGGGCTGATAGGTCTGCATCAGGAGGACCCCTCGAAGAAAAGGAAGGTCTCCCCTCCAAAGCCTTTCGCTTGGAATAAGTCGAAAGCAAAAATGACCAAGTTGTAGACTATCCTCACCCCAGAAGCCTTTAATTTCATCGTAGCAGCCTTGAATGATGCTTCGCTGGAGATAGCAGAAAAACAAGATGCTAAGTAGGAGGAGATGTACAATCGAATTGAGGTTGAACTTCAAGGGGTGAAAAAGGCACTATAGTCCAGCCACATAGTTTCCACTACGCCTCTACCACTAGGAACACTAGAACTGGGAGGTGACCCAACTCAACTCCATCGAATCATTGATATAGTTGAAGGTCGCCTTTGATGAGCATAGGAAGAAACAGTGCAAGGCACCTGGGATTTAGCACAAGTACAAGGAGTCCTTCTAGAGCAACAAAATACTACAAAATGGGAAAATCTTGCTCTCCAAGTGAAGTGGGATGAAGAAAAAGCACAACTGCAGCAAAGCAAGGAACAGTTGCTCGCAGAGAAACTCGAAGTAAAGGAAATGGTCAAAATAACACTTCGCTCTATGATAGTCATAGAAGTAAAGACCAAAGAGCGAGTTCTGTAGTATGTAGCGCAACATGAAGAAGTGATCTAACAGCTACAACAATGCATCCTAGATTTAGAACTACGCACTGTGTTCAAAACCCCTCAAGACGTAAGGGACCTAAGAGAAGAAATTGCTCGTAGCACAGTTGACAGACTAAAATCTCTTGCCTTGGAATGAAAACAGTTGAGTAACCGCAGTGCCCAAACATATGATAACCTCAGTGCCCAAACATATGATAACCTCATCGAGAATCCATAAATGTAGGCACTGGAGTCGCAACTCTAGGAAGAAAAGTAGCACACATACACACTACAGGTGCAGTTGAAGGCCCTGTCGGCCATAGAGAGAATGAAGCAGTCTTAAGAGAAGCACACCACCCAACAACAAATCCATACCATTCAAAGGAAAGTTATAGAAGTCACTCAATAGCTCCAACCAGTAAAATATAAGGCGTGCCAATTTTTCACCGAGGTCGAGAGCCAAGGAGCAGAGCTAGAACAGGTTGTCACCAAAGCATAACAACACCTAGAAGGGCCAGTGAATGATGTAGTAATCTAGTAGTTCATCGAGCAAGAGGCCATAGCACAACAACAAGTCGAAGCATCTTGAGCCAAGCTCGAGGCCTTCGAGGCAGAACTAGTTAGAACAGAGTGCGAGTCACAGGTCAGTGTTGGGGGCCTATTGGCCCTTGACCAAGTTTTGGGAGATTCTTGGTCATGTTGACCTATTTTGGACTTTGACATCCTGTCGAAGGAGGAGAACAATACGAAGTGGAGATCACGAGATCTTGACCCATTTTTGGGTCCTTTTTGTGTTTTTGGGATTATGTAACGGGATTGGGATGTCGGCCCATGGGTTTACCCATGCTTAGACCTATTTTGTAATATATAAATAGTTGTCTAGGAAATGTAAGGAGAGACATATATGTGATTTTACGCCTCTAGTAAGATGTGAATGTATGCTAAGTGCAAGTAGAGTCTGTAGGTGCTTTTTGCATGACTGTAAGAGACTTGCAGAGCTAAGTGAAAGTAGTTGTAACAGATAGTGGAAGAATTTGTGTTGTAACGCAAGGAAGAAGGATCTAGCGAGCTGTATAGATCTTCTGTCCTATGCGCAGAAGGTTTCATATGCTCTGTGCATGTAACCTATTGAGAAGATAATAAATAAGAAGAGTTGGTGGACGTAGCCCCAGTGTGGGGGTGAACCACGTAAATACTGTGTTACTCTGCTTTGTGTGATGTTCTGATGCATTTATATGTTATTGTCTAAGTGATTTTAGATGATTAGATAAATATTCTTATGCTTAGTGCTAATGATATGTGAGAATGTTAGATATGATTTGTATGAATATGTTTAGTGCTTGATCTGCTTGATCTGATCTATTTACCTATGCTAAGTGCTTAAATACATTAGATCAGTGTGAAAGTTGTGAAGCTCTGTTTTATCAACGAAGTAGATATTGATTGCATATTGAGGAAGTGATGATGCTAAGTGCTTTATTAAGTATCATAATCATAGATTTCTGTCCCAGCTAAGGTTGCAGACACCTGAGTCTCACAACCACCCTTGCCTCTACCTCAGGTGAGACTTCATCTGCTTCACAGGTGTTGCCGAAAGGGTCGGTAGTTAGGTTTTGTTGGTGCACTATTGTAGCGTTGAACCCTGGGTATGACCCTGTGCCAAAAAATGGTTCCATTACGGGACCTGAAACTGTGATTGCTGGGAACTGAGAAAGAAGAAGCTTTGTGCAAAGGTTCATCCTGAAGTTGTGAAAGATTCATGCGTAGATCTATTTCCCTAGTGCATAGTATTTTACTTAAATTGTGAAGCTTTGTGCCAAGAGGAAGGTCAGATCTGAAGAAAAGAGGTCAGCTATGAAGAAAAGAGGTAATATATGTAAGCTATGTGTTGCGATAAAGGTAAGAATAGTAGGAAAATTCTAGATTTGAAAGCTTTGTACTCTGTAAAATTATGATAAGTGGAAATTTTTGTTTCTAAAGTATGGATGTAGGTATGTTTGATAGGTTATGTCCTAGCTTGAAAACTAGGGCACTAATAGATGAAAGAAGTCTTGATATGAGTAGATCTGACATGAATAGTGAAATATATATTATACCTATGCATAGAAAGAATGTTTGGATTAACAAGTGGATGCAGGATCCTAGAAAAAAATTGTAGCAGGTTAGCTCCTATGATCCTAGCGCGCAGTATAGGAGAATCTAGGGACCATTTAAAAGAAAGAGAGGATTAACCCTCTATTACAGCTACAAAATACCAAGACATCTTTCTAAGGAATTCCTTGGAAGAAGACCTAGTTGTCTTTGTTGCAAAGCTATGGACAATGAAGTGTTGGATTTCCCTAGAATGATTGCTAAGCTTGAAGGAATGAATTTGAACCAGGAAAACCCTAAGCCAGATCCATAAATAGAAGAATACCAGAAAGAATAAGAGAAAGTATTTTTATAAATGAAAGAAACCCTGAATGACCATCGACATGTTAGATTATCAGAGATATTCAAAGAGAAAAATGCATTGAAGAAAGAATAGGAGACTTCAACATTGACTGTGTTCTGGATGAAGAGACACCAATGAATATCATGATAGAGAGAACTTGGGAAGCTATAGGGAGGCCTACTATGATTCCTTCATTAGGAGGAGTAGGATTATTCAGAGGAAAACTAGTAAACCTATTTGGAAGGCTCACTCAGATATCTATGAATGCCAATGGAACTTCGACAGAAGAAGATTTTGAGATTATTAAATTTATTGGAGACAATGCCTCGTTTACCATGTTACTTGGAAAACCTTGGATTGATAGAGATCAAGCCAAATGAAAGGAAGAAGAAGAATTTTTTGAGCAGAAGAAACAAGAGTTAAAAGATTTCATGGCCAGAAGGATCACACACTTGATTGAAGAACAGGAGAACAGATCGACACTATTTAACACTAGAGGCCCAGATGTCAAAGTGCAAGAAAATGAGAGGACTCACAGAAGACTAAAGTACCTACCCGAGATAAAGAAGAGGTACTACCCCTGAATCCTAGGAAATAATCTCAACAACACGCAGTGACTATCTCAAATGAAGATAAGAGTTATAATGGAAAAATACATACCGAGACGAAGGTAACTGGAAAGAAGTCTAGGAAGTTAAGTAAGAAGATGGATAAGATTGAAAAGTTATAGAAAGTTAGAGAGGGAACTTCGCAGGAGGGAAATTTCCAAAATTGGAACTTCATTGGGATATCATAACAATGACACATGGAAATTGGCCATGGAAAAGAAATATAGCCATTGGGGACATTATAACCATTCGACTGCTGCCTCGAATGGGTAGAAAGGCATTTAAGGCTCGACACCAAACCGTTGGTCCATGCCATAATGGACCGAATAGAGTTAATGAAGGATTCATACCCATTGCAGGAGACCCGTTTTTGAGTTACCTATTTATCCCATCACGCCATGCACCGAGAACACTTTGGTAACCAAGAGTTTGAGCCCACATACTAAGTGAATTGTATACAATGATCATTGTGCTCTTGCTATTTATTCTACTACAGTGTCTAAGTTAATGTGACCCTGATATAATTAATCCTGAGTGCATATGACCGGGAAACTCAACAAATCAAAGAATCAGTGACAAAAGTACTCCTTCACCTGATGACTGAAAGAGTCATGTTGGATAGAGGATTATCCATAGGTGTACACAC
>SNQJ01S0019688.1:153587-174145 GCA_010110895.2 Picea sitchensis
TATATATATTGTATGGTGAATGGTGAAATTCGATATAATGAATATAAGAAAGGTTTTCCCGGTTGAGGGTTTTCGGTATAAAATCTCTATGTACTCTGTGTATGATCCATTGATTAAATTATGTTTTGCTTAAGAATCTATATACAGTGCTTTACTTCACTGGTTTAAAACTTACACACGAGAGGACCGCCAACCTCTCCGTCAACTACTCGAGCCAGACCATCTCGACCATCAGATGAGAAGCAAACTAAGCACATGGATGATCTCGTGAATGCTAAGTTGATTCCGAGCATATTACCCACCTATATACCACCTCTAAGCGGCCCAATAAATTGAGACAGTGTGCCCAAAGACTTTGAGTATTCCTTGATCACTGCGTACCTCCCAAAAAGGATATGCACAATTCACACAGACCAAGAAAATATTGCAGTGTTGAAGTTTAGCGACTTCAACCTTGGTGATAGGAAGGTTTACGACATGCTCGCCCCACATAAGAACCTAACCAAAATAAAGGGAAAGAATTTGAAGATCATCCCTCAGTCATGGACTATGAACCTCGCGCAGTCTACACTGCTCAACGTCATGAAGATTCCTCACTTCAGAAGACACCAAGAGGTGAATGAATGTGTCAAGATGTTGTTTTCCTATTACCATGGTAGATACTTGTGGTTAAACTGTCATATCACAGTGGATCTGATGCTGATCAATCATATCACAGGACTAAGTATGCAAGGTGGTGACCCACAAGATTTCTATCCTAGAAAAACAATGGATCACGCTCTAGCTCAAAGGAGCAAGGAAACCTACGACGATGTCGAGAAGGGAACGTGAGGCTACAAGGTATCTTCTATCCAGAGTGACGCACTGGGCCTCACCTATCAATTGATCCCAGGAAAATTAGTATGAAAGAACCAACCCACCCAAGTCACCGGTTTTGTAGTTAGCCTCGTAGGGAAGTGCGTGGAGGGCCTACAAATGAATTGGGAATAGTACCTAGTGAACCAATTAGAACCTTACTGCAGAGAAGTCCAGGATCAATGGTACAAATTTCATTTCAGTTGCCTATTGATCCTGATTGCTTTCATTTCCTGGGAGATGCCGGAAGGTGCGACCTTCCCAGACATCGAGCCCTTTGAACCTTTGGCCACGAAGTTCAGTACACTGTGGTATTCCAGTGACATGAATAAGCAATGGAAGTCAAATGTCATTTTCTACACATACTACAACCAATTGAAGGTAGCCATATAGTCCGTGCCTCA
Source organism: Picea sitchensis (assembly GCA_010110895.2). Lineage (NCBI taxonomy): Eukaryota > Viridiplantae > Streptophyta > Pinopsida > Pinales > Pinaceae > Picea > Picea sitchensis. The sequence continues at coordinate 154,847 of SNQJ01S0019688.1, forward strand.
CATAAATCCGAATACTTTACACAGGTTTTGACCTTTGATAAATTTTAACACTGATAGGCATTTCATTTATATCACAACACATGCCGATGGACATAAGCAACAACTACAATCCTAATACAAGATGACAGAGGAGGACTTGGAGGAGATCACCAAGGAATGGTCGGTGGACCTCCTTATTCCAGTAGACCCTACAGAGATATCTGACATAGATAGCCCATAAACTGCGCTAGATACACCCATACTTAGCAAGATAAAGAAGACTGAAGAGGTCCAGGATTTAGACAGTACATCCGTGAACACTGCTTCCATATCACCAGAGAAAGGGGGTGATGGTGAAGAGATATATGGCACAGAAGCCGAGCAAAATAAAATCAAGGTAACACCGCCTAGTGATGAGGAGGACCCCTTGAAGAAAATGAAGGTTTCCCCTCTGAAGCCTTCTGCCCAGAAGAAGTCAAAAACAACAATGACCAAGTTGTAGACTATCCTCACCCTAGATGAATTTGATTTCATCATAGCAGCCCTGAATGATGCTTCACTGGAGATAGCATAAAAACAAGAGGCTAAGAAAGAGGAGATGTATAATTGAATTGAGGTTTAACTTCAAGGGGTGCAGTAGGCACTACAGTCTAGCTGCGTAGTTTCCACTACGCCTCTACCACTAGGAACACCAGAACTGGGAGATGAGCCAACTCAACTCCATCGAATCGCTCATACAGTCGAAGCTCGCCTTCGATGAGAATAATAACAAATAGTGCAAGCCACCCATGATTTAGCACAAGTACAGGGAGTCCTTCTAGAGAAATGCAATACTGCAGAATGAGAAAAGATTGCTCTCCAAGCGAAGTGGGATGAAGAAAAAACATAGGTGCAGCAAAGAAAGGAACAGTTGCTTGCAGAGCAACTCAAAGTAAAGGAAATGGTCAATGGAGCACTTCGCTCCGTGACATTTGTAGAAGTAAATACCAAAGAGTGAGTTCCACAACAGGTGGCGCAACTTGAAGAAGTGATCCATTAGCTTACAACAATGCATCACAGATTTGGAACTACACACTGTGCCTGAAACCTCGCAAGACATAAGGGACCTAAGAGAAGCAACTTCCCACAGTGTAGTTGAAAGACTAAAAGCTCTTGCCCTAGAATGAAAATAGCTAAGTAACCATAGTGCCCAAACATATGAGAACCTCACAAAGAATTTGGAATTGTAGGCACTGGAGTCATAGCTTCAGGAAGAAAAGCAACACACAGACACACTACAGGCGTAGTTGAAGGCCCTATCGGTTGTAGAAAGAATGAATCAGTCTCAAGAGAAGTGCATCGCCCAACAAGAGATTCATACGATTCAAAGCAAAGTTATGGAAGTCACTCAACAGCTCCAACTAGTACAAGATAAGGCGTGCCAATTTTTCATAGAGGTCAAGAGACGAGGAGCATAGATAGAATAGGTTGTCACCATAGTAGAACAATGCCTAGAAGGGCAAGTGAAAGACGCATTAATCTAGGAGTTCACCAAGAAAGAGGCTGTAGCACAACAGCAGGTCGAAGAATCTCGAGCCAAGCTCGAGGTGTTTGAGGCAGAACTAGTCAGACCAGAGTGACTCGGGATGAGTCACAAGTGAGTTTTGGGGGCTTGTTGGTCCTTGACCAAGTTTTGGGACATTCTTGGTCATGTTGACCTATGTTGGACTTCGAAAACCTATCGAAGGAGGAGCACAAGATGACGTGGATATCACAGGATCTTGACCCCTTTTTGGGTTTCTGGGATTATGTAACGAGATTGGAATGTTGGCCCATGGGTTTACCCATTCATAGGCCTATTTTGTAATATATAAATAGATGTCTAGGCAATGTAAGGAGAGGAATCTATGTGATGTTAGGCCACTAGTCAGATGTGAATGTATGCTAAGTGCAAGTAGAGTCTATAGGTGCTTCGTGCATGAATGTAAGAGACTTGCAGAGCTAAGTGCAAGTAGCTGTAATAGACAGTGGAAGGCTTTGTGTTGTAATGCAAGGAAGAAGGATCTAGCGAGATGCGCATATCTTCTATCTTATACAGAGAAGGGTTTGGAGGCTATGTGCATGTAACCTATTGAGAAGAAAATAAAGACGAAGAGTTGGTGGATGTAGCCCCAGGGTGGGGGTGAACCACGTAAATACTGTGTTACTCTACTCTGTGTGATGTTCTGATGCATTTAGATGTTATTTGCTAAGTGCTTTGAGATGATTAGATAAATCTTCTTATGCTTAGTGCTAATGATATGTGAGAATGTTAGATCTGATATGTATGAATATGTTTAGTGCTTGATCTACTAGATCTGATCTATTTACCTATGCTAAGTGATTAAATACATTAGATCAGTGTGAATGTTGTGAATCTCTGTTTTATTAGAGAAGTAGATATTGATTGCATATTGAGAAACTGATGGTGCTAAGTTCTCTATTAAGTATCATAATCACAGATCTCTGTCCCAACAAATATTACAAACACCTGAATCTTGCAACCACCCCTGCCTCTACTTCAGATGAGACTTCATCTGCTTTGAAGGTGTTGCTAAAAGGGACGATAGTTAGGGTTTTCTTGGTGCATTGTTGTAGCGTTGAACCCTCAGTATTCCATTGTGCCAACAAATGGTTCTGTTGATGGGACCTGAAACTGTGATTGATGGGAACTGAGAAAGAAGAAGCTTTGTGCAAAGATTCATCCTGAAGTTGTGAAAGTTCCATGTGTAGATCTGTTGCCCTAGTGCGCAGTATTTTACTTAAATTGTGAAGATTTGTGCTAAGAGGAAGGTTAGATCTGAAGAAAAGAGGTCAAATATGAAGAAAAGAGGCCAGATCTGAAGAAAAGAGGTAAGATCTGTAAGCTCTGTGCTCTGATAAAGGTAAGAATAGTAGGAAAATTCTAGATTTGAAATCTTTGTACTCTATAAAAGTAAGATAAGTGGAAATTTTTGTCTCTAAAGTATGGATCTAGGCATGTTTGATAGGTTCTCTCCTAGCTTGAAAACTAGGGCACTAATAGATGAAAGAAGTCTTGATATGAGTAGATCTGAAAAGAATAGTGAAATATATGTTATACCTATGCATAGAAAGAATTTTTGGACTAACAAGTGGATGCAGGATCCTAGAAAGAATTTTTTGCATGTTAGCTCCTATGATCCTAGCACACAATACATGAGAAGTTGGGGATCATTTAAAAGAAAGAGAGGATTAACCCTCTATTACAGCTGCAAAAGACCAGGATATCTTGCTAAGGAATGCCCTAGAATAAGACCTAGATGTCTTTGTTGCAAAGCTATGGACCATGAAGTGTTGGATTTCTCTAGAATGATTGCTAAGCTTGATGGAATGAATCTGAACTAGGAAAACCCTAACGAAGATCCAGAAATAGCAGAATCCCAGAAAGAATCAGAGAAAGTGTTGTTACAAATGAAAGAAACCCTGAATGACCACCAACATGTTATATTATCAGAGATCTTCAAAGAAAAAGAATGCATTGAAGAAAGAATAGGAGACTTCGACATTGACTGTGTTCTGTATGAAAAGACATTGATGAATATCATGACAGAGAGAACTTGGGAAGCTATAGGGAGACCTACTATGATTCCTTCATTAGGAGGAGTAGGATTATTCAGAGGAAAACCAATAAACCTATGTGGAAGGCTCACGCAGATACCTACAAATTCCAATGGAACTTCGACAGAAGAAGATTTTGAGATTATTAAATTTATTGAAGACAATGCCCAGTTTACCATGTTACTAGGAAAACCTTGTATTGATAGAGATCAATCTAGATGAAAGGAAGATGAAGAATTTTTGGAGCAGAAGAAACAAGAGTTAAAAGATTTCATGACCAGAAGGATCGCACACTTGCTGAAAAAAAGGAGAACAGATTGAAGCTATTTAACACTAGAGGCCCAGATGTCGAAGCTGCAAGAACATTAGAGGACTCAGAAAAGACTGAAGTACCTACCCTAGATAAAGAAGAGGTACTACCCCTAAATCCTAGTAAAGAATATCAACAACGTGCAGTGACTATGTCAAATGAAGATAAGAATCCGAATGGAAAAAGACATACCGAGACGAAGCTCAGTAGAAAGAAGGCTAGGAAGTTAAGTAAGAAGAGGGCTAAGATTGAAAAGTTACAGAAAGTTCCATAGGGAAATTCATAGGAGGGAAATTTGCAAATTGGAACTTCGTCGGGATATCAGAACAATGACACATGTCACTTTGCCATGGCAAAGCAATATAGCCATTGGGGACATTATAACTGTTCGACTGCCGTCCCAAATGGGTAGAAAGGAATTTAAGGCTCGTCACTAGACTGTTGGACCATGCCATAACAGACTGAACATAGTTAATGAAGGCTTCATACTCGTTGCAAGAGACCTGTTGCTGAGTTACCTATTTATCCCGTCACATCATGCACTGAGAACACTTTTTCTAACCAAGAGTTTGAGCCTGCAGACTAAGTGAATTGTATATAGTGATCATTGTGCTCTTGTTGTTTATTATACTGTAGTGTCTAAGTTAATTTGTCCCCGAGATAATTAATCCCGAGTGCATATGTCCAAGGAACTCAATGCATTCGAAGAATCAGTGACATAAGTACTCCTTTGACATGATGACTGAAAGAGTCATGTCAGAGAAAGGATTATCCACAGGTGTACAAGCATCATCCATGAGAGGACTACCAACCTCTTCATCAAATGCTCGAGCTGAACCATCCGGACCATTAGATGAGAAGCAAACTAATCACAGGGATGATCTCACAAATGATAAGTTGATTCTGAGCATATTACCCACCTATCTACCACCTCTGAGCAGTGCAATAAATCAAGACAGTGTGCCCAGAGACTTTGAGTATGCCTTTATCACTACGTACCTCCCGAAAGGGATACATGCAGTTCGCATAGAGAAAGAAACAATTGCAGCGTTGAATATTAGGGACTTCAACCTCAGTGACAAGAAGGTATACAACATGCTTTCCCCACATAAGTACCTGACCAGAACAAAGGGAAATAATTTGAAGATCGTCCCTCAGTCATGGACTATGAACCTCGCGCATTCTACAGTACTCAACGTCATGAAGATTCCTCACTTCAAAAGACACCAAGAGGTGAATGAATGTGTCAAGCTGATACTGTCCTGTTACCATGGAAGATACTTGTGGTTAAACCACCATATCACAGTGGATCCCACGTTTATCAATCGGATCACAGGGCTAAGTATGCAAGGCCCTGACCCACAAGATTTCTATCCTAGAAAAAAAATGGATTGCACTCTAGCTCAAAGGATCAAGGAAACCTACGGCGATGTCAAGAAGGGCACGTGAGGCTACAATGTAGCTTCTATCTAGAGTGGTGTAGTGGTATTCACCTGTATATTGATCGCAAGAAAGTTAGTACAAAAGAACCGACCCACGCAAGTCACCGGTTTTGCAGTCGACCTCACAGGGAATTACGTGGAGGGCCTACAAATGAATTGGTCGTAGTACCTAGTGAACCAATTAGAGCTTGATTACATAGAATCCCATGATCAAGGGTACAAATTTCATTTTAGCTAGCTATTGATCATGATTTCTTTCATTGCCTAGGAGATGTTGGAAGGTGCAAACTTCCTGAACATCAAGCCCTTTCAACCTTTGGCTGTGATGTTTAGTAAACTATGGTATTCGAGTGACATGAATAAGAAATGGTAGTCAAATATCATGTTCCACACATACTACAACCAGTTGAAGGTAGCTATACAGTCCGCGCCTCACATAACTCCAAATACTTTACACAGGTTTCGACCTTTGATAAAGTTCAACGCTGATAGGCATTTCATTTATATGACAATGCGTGTCGATGGACATAAGAAACAACTGCAGTCCTACTACAAGTTGACAGAGGAGGAATTGGAGGAGATCACCAAGGAATGGTCGATAGACCTCCTTATTCCAGCAGACCCTACAAAGATATCCAACATAGACAACCCATAAACTATGCTAGATACACCCAAACCTAGAAATATAAATAAGACTGAAGGGGTCCAGGATTTAGATAGTACATCTGTGAAGACTACTTCCATCTCACTGAAGCAAGGGGGTGATGGCGAAGAGATAGATGGCACCGAATCCGAGCAAAATAAAGGTGAGGTAACACCACCTAGAGATAAGGAGTACCCCTAGACTAAAAGGAAGGTTTCCCCTCCAAAGCCTTCTGCCTGGAAGAAGTCGAAAGAAACAATGACCAAGTTGTAGACTATCCCACCCCAGATGACTTTGATTTCATCGTAGTAGCCCTGAATGATGCTTCGCTGGAGATAGCATAAAATAAAGAGGCTAAGCAAGAGGATATGTACAACCGAATTGAGGTTGAACTTCAAGGGGTGCAACTGGCACTACAGTTTAGCCGCGCAGTTTCCATTGCGCCTCTACCACTAGGAACACCAAAACTGGGAGATAAGCCAACTCAACTCCACCGAATCGCTGATACAGTCGAAACTCGCCTTCAATGAGCATAGGAAGAAACAACGCAAGCCACCCAGGATTTAACAGAAGTACAGGAAGTCCTTCTAGAACAACGCAGTACTACAGAATAGGAAAATCTTGCTCTCCAAGTGAAGTGGGATGAAGAAAAAGCACAGCTGCAACAAAGAAATGAACAATTGCTCGCAAAGAAAATCAAAGTAAAGGATATGGTCAACAGATCACTTCGCTCTGTGACAGTCATAGAAGTAAATATCGAAGAGAGAGTTTCACAGTAGGTGGCGCAATTTGAAGAAGTGATCCAGCAGCTACAACAACGCATCACAGATTTGGAACTACACATTGTTCCTGAAACCCTCCTAAGACGACACCTATCCATGTACTAATCCAAGATGATTGCACCACACTGTGTAGCTTCTTGTTCAAGTATGTTTTATCTTGAACTGATTCCCCAAAATACATGTTGGCATTGGGTTCAGTTCATCGATCTGCACTTACAATATATACAATATTGGGATTTTGTATTTGAACTCGACAAAAAGGTAATTCTATGGAACGATTATTTTTAGCTCATGTCAGTGTATGTGACAAAGTCAAAATCCCAAGTCTCGAGTCCTCCAGTAGCTCCATCAGAGTCGAAGTAGTGTCCGGACTAAAATGGGGAAAACTTGAAGTACTAGGTCAAATCCACCTTGCCACTCTATAATCAAAATTTTCCTTATATGGGAGGAAAGAACCCATATATGATCTACGTGCGTCAAACATTTGAACAATTTAATTTTAAGAAATTAAAATTAAAGGTCGATGGTTCAGGTTTATTTATCCAGGAATAGGCTTGCTTATCATCTTTTTGGAGGGGAGTTCGGGTACTTATCGCTTCGCTTGTTCGTGGGGTTATAGGTATCTAGGGTCTTTCTCCCGAGGTTATAGGACCCAACAACTATTATTCCATATATTTATAGTTAAGTTATGAGCTCTACTCTTTTTTTATTCATGTCCACTACCCGCTCAACGATGGTTAGGTCGCGCCGCCCCCTAATATAATATTCCACATTGCTTATAACGATGGTTAGGTTGGTATGGAAAAAAAGGATATTGATTCTTTCCCCAAAAATGACAACAGACGAACCGTAATGCGATGAAGAAATCTGTAAATATAATAATCTGGACCTGGAAACAAATTCTACAAACCGCTCCACATAAATCCAACAATATCATCATCAGACCTAAAAATGAACACTTATCTTGATCCTATATCTGGGAGAGGGTATCGGTCAAGAAGCGGTAACCGGAACGCTCTCTATCTATAATACTTCCAACTTCATTTTAAAGGTCGATCTCCAAACCTTAAACTACTCGATTCATAAACCAGTTTCATGATGCTTCCTTATTAAAGAGATTCATAAACCTCGAGTATAGCTCTTAAGCTCTACATCCATTTCGAGACGGGCCAATCTCCATTCCCCCCAAGCCAGCCCACCAACCCATCCTAGTTAGCCAACTAACAAGCTAGCTTGATATTCCCACTAGTAAGCCCAGCTAGGCCATATTATTTAAAAATGTTCCCACCAGCCAGCCACAGCAAGCCAGCCAACCACGAGGGAGGAAGTCTGCCTCATCTGACATCGGAAGTGAGTGAGCCAAGTTTGTTTTCCTCTATCCGCATCTACAATTAAGTCCGAGTTTCTTGTGTTAGGGTCTACTAAGGTAGGGCATCTAATTGACTTGGCTTGAGTGAGGGCCATCACTGTTAGGTTGAAAAACACAAGTAAGGTGTCATACATTACGGTTAGGATTCTTAGGGTGAGGGGAGCGATGAATTGGTTGTGAAAGAAGGATGGTAGGCCTATCTTTCTTTGCCAAGGAAATAACGAACAAGAACCCCAGTAGAGAAAGAGATAAGAACCAAAGGAAAGTCTAACAAATCCAATGAAAGTATTGACTCGTATCATTATGGATAAGGAGGCCAGATGAACTGGAGTTCAAAAGGTGCCAATAATAAAACCCAATCCGATCCATAAATGAAAGATCCAGAAAAGTAAAGATATCAGCCAGGGAAAGATCAAAATCCCGACAACTTAAAGTTTGACTGGGTGAGAGGTGCCTTAAAATGCTCAATTCCTTGGAATGCAGTGAATACTAGAGTGATTTAAATGGTGGCTACTGAAGCGTAAACTGATTTTTATCATGTCAATTTATTCAATTCTAAATAGATGTCAAAACAGTGTATCCCCACTCAATTAGATAACTTCACGGTCGAAGTTTTAAAGCTATGTAGCTGCCTAGTGCACTACTAACGAGACTGACTTCTACAAAGTGCTTTGGGTGGTGCCTTGGCTAACCAAGAAAATACTGCGTTATCCTTCTGAGTTAGCCGTATCCGTGTGTCATTATTTATATAATAGATTATAGCACCATCGCTTATTCATTCACCTATGATAAGGGAATAAATAAATGGATTAAGTGACCCTTCATTAAAAGAGTGGTTTCAATTACATTATGACTTCCTTAAAAGAGTGGATGAAATATGGGGTGATGCAACTCCAGTAGCGGAGCAGAGCATGGGGGCTAGGTGAGGCACTTACAACATTCGTATTTACTTCTTCAACCTACTCAATAAATGTTAGTGCAACAACCTCTTGCTACCAACCCCACCTATCCTGTTAACCACCCTTTCACTTACCTCACCAAACTTAGTTATTAGATGTTGGCTGGGTAAGCACTTATACCAGTCGTATTACCTATGCCTACTACATTACCTTCATCCAAAGAGCGGNCTCCAATAGCGGAGCAAAGCATGGGGGCTAGGTGAGGCACTTACAACATTCGTATTTACTTCTTCAGCCTACTCGATAAATGTTAGTGCAACAACCTCTTGCTACCAACTCCACCTATCATGTTAACCAACTTTTCACTTACCTCACCAAACTTAGTTATTAGACACTGGTTGGGTAAGCACTTATACCAGTTGTATTACCTATGCCTACTGCATTATGTTTATGTCTGATAGCTACCAATCCACAACCTGGCGGGCATATTAACGAAGAACCTTTATAGACTTGCTCACTTACTTTTACTTTGGAAAGTAAGTTATAAACTGGAAAGAAATAAAAGTTTGTTAAGCAAAAGATAGAAATAAACTAGAAATATGTTTCATACAAACGTTCCTTAAGAAAGGCAAATAAAGAATGATACCCTAAGAAAGACAAAGAAATAAGGGAGATGAAGATCAGAGTCATGATACCTGGAAACTATGAGAAGATCGATGAATGGGCACCAACACACCGGACTGCTAAGAGAACTCATTGTCTCCACTATAATTGTTCTGGTCAGTTACAAAGATGCAACCACGGTGAAGTGTTCCCAAACATCTAGATTGATATTTATGTGCAAAGATTGGACATTGTGGCTAAATAAATGTACATTTATTTTCATGCATATTTTATCTCCATAGTTGTCCTGACAAACGTCTTTGTCTTTGCAGGTTTACTACCAACCCTTCTTTTCATTTATTGAAGGGTGTTCAGGCTTGTATGGACAACGCATTTAAATCCTTAATCTTCAATTTCTTTAATGTATTTAATTCTACCAATTTCATGTTTGAGTGATGTTAGAGAATTTATAAGGTATGATATTATAAGTTTTCAAGGGATTTTATTAAAATTTTACTGGATTCTATTTAATGGTGACTTTTTTTTTTTCTTTCAAATATTTAAATCTTTAATCTTCAATTTTTTTAATGTATTTAATTCTATCAATTTCATGTTTGAGTGATGTTAGAGAATTTAAGATCATTAGTGTTTTCATAATGTATGATATTATAAGTTTTTAAGCGATTCTATTAAAATTTTACTGGATTCTATTTAATGGTGTGGAAAATTTTCTAGTGCTTCGTCTCATTTAGAAAATTTTCTAGTGCCTGTGTAAGGTAGCCCCATATCTTGTCATTTTGACGTCTGCCTTTCTGTGTGCCACCCCGTGTCTCTGTATGTTTTTCTTATTAATTCAGTAGGATGGACTCCTTTTCATTGGGAATTTTTTTTATACACATTCATACTATTTAATAACTACTAGATTTAATGAGCATACTTGCAAGTAGGAGGTGGGTAAGCAACACATTCAAAGTAGAGTGGTGGCAACTTTGGATGTAGCGCAATTCCCACCTTGAACCCTGAGCTAAGAAAATGACGGAATGGTAATCACTATCAATGTAGTGGGCATTTATGGCATTTATGAAAGTGCAGTCAAAGCAGAGTGGTAGCAGTTGGAAGAATTGGCATGGGAAGAAGTGAAGGCATCAATAACACTTCAAACCTATCAGCCAATAATATTGTAACAAATTTATAATTTTTTTATTTAAAAAAATATGTATACAAACTTCCTAAGTTAAACATTAGAATTTTTTCAAAAAATTGAAAGTCAACCCTAAACTAATATGAAGTCAATGATGAACTCATCGCTATAGTCCCTGCCCCTAGCCTTCCGACATGGACTAATAATGGTATGAGAACTTTTAAACATCCCACTATATTTTCTACACAAAGGGTACACATTTTCACATTTGATTGTACATGTGCAACTTTGTTTCTTATTTTTTATTATTAGTTTACAAGTAATTGCTTTTATTACTCATGGCTTAGTTATATCTTGTGAATTTTGTTTTAAAGAATTTTAATCACTTTATAATGACTTTTTTTTTATCCCTATATCTTGTTAATATTTCTGGCTTGGATGAGGGGGTTGGCCTTGGCCAGAGCTTCACTTCCATGTGTCTTGTAGTCAAATGAGCAGTCATGTTCCTCTGGATATTGGTGGAGACTGCAATATGTATTTTTGCAACAACGACACTTAAATCTTGTTAATCCATTGTGTTTTATACAATTGAAACATCGTGTAGGTTTAGAATCCCTAGCATCATTATGATCACCAGCAAGCCAAACGTGGTTCTCAAAATAGTGTTTTTCTTAGGTTTGGACTTCAACTCAATGCACCAGATCATTTTATGAGTTTTTTAGTCCTAATTTGGATGCTTAAGTTACATTGTAAATTTGTAGTAGAACTTTGCATTGGTTGTTGAGTACGATGTACTTTATTCTTATGGTGAGTTATATTCCTATATCTTGTTCTAACTTATGATACCTATGCTTCTTATCTTTTGATTCGTTGAGTTGTACTAATAATTTTTGGTTATGATCATTTAAGTAAGAAATGTTTGTGTCTTTTTCCTGTAATTTTCTCTCAAGATTTTGGTTTTGTCTTTCTTCTTGATTTTTTAGCATTTTCTCCAACCCAACTTGAAATTGTAAATTTTTGTTGTGTTGTTGATAATGAATTAATTGGATTTCTAATTCTTTTTTTCTCATAAAACATCAAACTCAATTTGCATTCATCCTACAAGAGCACATGGTAGTAACAACCATCAAACACTATGAGGAATATCCCTTATTTGTCATAATGTGTACTAGTATCACTAAGCAAGACGCAAATAAACAAGAATTCAACTTTTATAGGATCTCCATAGAAAGGTTTGCGAGTTAAGATTGGACTTTTGTACTAGATAGCCAAATTCACTTACGTATAATATATAAATTTCATAAACATCAAATGAATTCCCATTCAAGATTCTGGGGAATTTCCAAAGAATAAAACAAAGAGATTTTCCTAAGTGAAAGTGCAGAGGTTTCAAAGGGAAAAATTGCCATGAGAAATCACTTTTGTTGGGCGAGTTTTTTTTGGTGCAAAATGCAAAGGAAATCAAAGGAAAATAATAGGGAGAATTCACATCTCTAGGAATGTTATTTATGAAATCGTTGAGCAATAAATCGTAGAGGATCCACATTTTATAAAATATTTGAGGGAATAAATCTCAAAGGATACACATTTTATAAATTTTTTGAGGGAATAAATCTCAAAGGATGCACTTTTTAAAAAATCATTGAGGGAAAAAATCTTAGATACACATTGTTATAAAATCGGTAAGGGAATAAATATCAAAGGATACACTTTTTATAAAATTGTTGAGGGAATAAATCTCAGAGGATACACATTTTATAAAATCGTTGACAGAGTAAATATCAAAGGATACACATTGTTATAAAGTCGCTAAGGGAATAAATATCAAAGGATGCACATTTTATAAAATTGATGAGGGAATAAATCTCAGAGGATACAATTTTTATAAAATCGTTGAGGGAATAAATATCAAAGGATACACATTGTTATAAAATCACTGAGAAAATAAATCTCAGAGGATACACTTTTTATAAAATCGATGAGGGAATATATCATAGAGTTTGTATCGTAGAAAAATCGCTTGCCCATTGCAATCATTGGGCAATTTTACACATCAAAAACACAAAGTTTTTTCAATAGAAGAATCACTTAGATATTCCAATCGTTGGGCAAGTTTACAAATAAAAAACGAAGAGGGTTTGTACAAAAGAAGATTCGTCGTAGGAATTCTATGCAGGTAAATACTGAATCTAACGTTTCAAAAAAAAATAATGCTACTATTTGGTACAGTTTCTAGTACATTTCACTCAACATGAAGAAATTTAACTCAAACATTTGCGATACATAATGCAAGATATACAAATTAACATTTAAGTAGTGTTACTGAAATTTGAAGGCAGTTATTTAAGTCATTCAATCAACACATGATGGCGACATCCCACAGTCGGAGAACAATCATCCAAATTCATATCACATAATTTTTTTTTGAGATTTCTAGAGTTCTAAAGAAAATTACCGAAATCCAATTTATAACTTAACGATTACAAGTACAAGCTCAATAAAAATATCATAACTGGCGGTGAAAAATTATGAAACCAAAGATGTCCTTCTACAACGATGCTCATTCCTACATCCCTCTTTCTAACCATTGATACTTCATCAGTGCCTCCTAACCAATGCTAAGGGTACTCTTCTTCCCCTTGAGCCCCCCGAGCCACAAAGGGGCCATGACCCACACAACCAGAAAATAGTCTAGGACTGAGCTCGCCTCGCAAGGTAGAGTGACCACTCTCTCTCAAGTTGGGTATCTCAACTCTCACAAGTAAAACTTTTAGAGACTGGTTATTTTCATGACTCAAACTAATTAAAATGTTTATAAAATCTCCTACTTTAATGACTAAAATTTAGTTTAGAATTTCTTTCATGATTTTCTTATACTTGGAGTAAACCAATAATAGACAGTAATGATGTAATCATGATAACAACATAATAATATCAGCAAAGATAACAAAATAATGATAACAACATCATAATAATGATAACATCAGCATAATACATACCTCCACCTGCACGTTGGTTTGTATAGTCCCTTTTCTGTCTGATCCTTCTGATCCTGTTATGGTTCTTTCCCATACTAAATATTAACCTCCCATTCAAATAGGAACAACCTCTTCGGCTCCTTAGTTCCAGGAAACCTTGTTGTTTCTTGGCCCGCGAGCCCAAAATTCCCAGCAACAACAATGCCCTCTGAGATTTCCCCAAAAAAACAATTCTTCCAATTTCCTCCTCCTCTTCTATCTTTCATAAATTCAAAAATCCTCAAACAAAAATGATATCCTCTTCCAAGTCCTCCCCTTCTTCCCTATCCTCCTCTCTCAAATCCCCCTCATTAATTTCCAACAACCTTACCCCCCCATTAACTCCCCAATTGCCTTATCCCCTCATTAATTCCCCAACAGAATTATCATCCTATTAATTACTTCACCCACCTTTTAATAATAAAATCATAAAAGACTCATTATTATATTTTAATAATTAATTAAATTTAAATTAAAAACTATGATAAATTAATCCATTTGGGTTGTTACATACACCCACCCTTCAAGAAACTTCATCCCAAAGTTAGAGTAATTTACAAGGGTAACAACACATGATTCATACATCCACCACAAATAATCAACATCGTCAATTTAAAACACTTATACATACTATTGTACATGTGCAAGGCATACATGTGTTGCTAGCACATACAAGACTCGTATATGTACTAATAAAAATAATTATCACACCTAAATTTATTCTTGTATACCTTCAATCCAATCAATGAGACCATTCATTTCATAAAAGATAGTAAACTATTTAAAATGTTCACGAAACTCCTTAGTTACAATAATTTAGCACAAGAAACATGCACTTAGATAATTGTAGTTTAGTTAAGTAAATATAAACACACACACACACACACACACACACACACACATATATTCAAAAAGAGAAAATCAAGAAATTCTTTATAAGGCAAAATCCCCACACACTCTCAACTAATTCTATTCATCCTTCCTCCCTAACTTAATTCCATATTCCATCCCTATCCTTCCTCTACTGGACTATATTGGAGCATAAACTATATTGACCTAACTCCAAATAGAACTCGTAAGTGAAAGTGTCAACTCTCTTGACCAAGCTTCCCCAGCAGGCAACTGACAGTCATCATCACACGTTTAGGGGAGCGTGAGCTAACACCGTCCTCCCATGACTCCAGGTTTCATAGGATACATGGTGGGAAATTCCTCCACCCCTCCTAATAGGACTAGGGTCCATACCCTACCATGGAATATACAGTGGCACTATGTTGCTCGGAATGTTTTCATCATATATTCAGTTTTAGGCAATCTCACCACCTGAAAAAAATGCACTAATCCACATATCATAGGAATGCATTCAAACCAACATAATTTCACATACAAATATTCATACCATATTATTTCCTGGTCAATGTTCACAACATCAATCATTTATTATCATTATCCTTTGGCTATTGCATAGCTCATTGACTTGTAGGTAGTCTATAACACAAACTCATACATATACATGCATTATCATCATGTAAATGCATTTAATAATATCCTCAATTCGGTATCCACGTACCTGTTATCACTCCAGGATTCTTTCCCTAACTGTAAAGGGAATGAGCCTAGTAACTTAAATATTAAATAATGTACGGGAAAAAGGATCAAGTCGAAAGACTTAATATGCTCACATCCACTCAGAAACACATGAATCCACTTGAAGACGAAAGGATTTCTACTATACTGCTCAGAAGGATTAAATTAAAGGTGTGGAAGCATGGAGAATACTTATTATGCTAACACAAATATACATACAACATTATACGTTAATGGTCATCTATGACAGGGAAAGTACTTATCATACTAGCATAAACATACATATGATTGCATACCTAAATGGTGAGACATAACATGTAAGGTGCTTGCAGCTCTAGCTCATCAATGCAAAGACATGATGATAGCCATAAGGAATTATAAATACATGAGAACATGAATTTAATATTCATAAACAAGTACAAAAAAGAAAGGGAAATGAAAATCTAAACAAAGCACAATGAAAGAATCTTTTGTATCAAGATGTACTCATAAATGTCTGAAATACAAAGTAGCAATTAAATCGCCAAAGTTGAACCACAGTCCTCAAACTGTTTCCTCCCCATGAACTATGTCTCTATGGGCTTTAAATAATCTTTACAAATCAGTTTCAAGATCCTCAAAAGATGGATCTTATAACCTCTTTTCCTATCTCAAATTTGAATTTGTGAGGTGGCTGAAAAATGCAGAAATTTATGGAAATATGTTGCTCAACTATTGACCTATATCTCTCAAATAAAACCATATTTTAGAAAAATGAGAGAGGTTTTTGAACACAATCTCATTATGGTAAAACACCTCTCTCACTTTACAAAAATACCTTTCCATATGATCATAATATGTCTCAAATGAAAGTGACTAAAACAGTAAAAACCAGATTTCCAAATCTAGTCATATTCCTACATTTTAAGATTTGATCCCTAGAATGTTTCCAATGATGAAATGAAGTGCCACCTGCACCCATGGATGAGATTTGATAATATATTTGAATAATAGTCATCATATGCTCTTAAATACACTCTAGCCAAGTCGAATTTTGACTTTCTATGAATTCTGGAAAATTTATGCGCTTTCGGTGGATAACAGGACCAAAACAGATCTCCTTAGTTGCCGAAAGCTGCCACTTTCGGTGGCTAACAGGAAAAAAACAGAGCATCCTTAGTTTCCAAAAGTGCATATTTTCTTTGTGAAGTAGATCATGGGTTGGATATGATTTATTTAGCCCTGATAGTTCATGAAATAACGTGTAATATATCTGAGCATATCAACTTTGATCATTTTAGCTTCTCTTACATCATTTTACCAAGTTAAGGTTTTATGCCAAAATGTAACATTACCAATGCCTTAGACCAACACTCAATGCCTTTGGGGTTTCTATTTTGAAAGTAAAAACCCTGTACTTCGAAGAGAACTACCTGTAATGTTGATTCTGTATACATATTTTCCCTTGGTCAATTCCATTAGTAAG
This sequence comes from Picea sitchensis, assembly GCA_010110895.2. Taxonomy (NCBI): domain Eukaryota; kingdom Viridiplantae; phylum Streptophyta; class Pinopsida; order Pinales; family Pinaceae; genus Picea; species Picea sitchensis. The sequence goes on from SNQJ01S0019688.1 coordinate 171,681, forward strand.
CCTCTAAAACAGAGTATAATAATGAAGTGTAGAATCAAGACCTAATTTAAGGGTTAAACCCTTATCAACTAAATCTTCAGTAGTCTTTGAAATCTCCAACAATATTCATAGTTTTCAATATCATGTAGTGTGATGACAAAACACTTCAATATCCTTCTATGATAGCTGAGGAATTCTTGACCAAAAATAGAAAGGCCACTTGGTCTTCTACCTTATCATTTGCCTCAAAAATTGGAAATGGATGATGATTTGTATCCTTTTAATTCTTATCTTTAATTAGAAACCATCCCCATGTGATCTAGAAACAAAAATCAGTGATCTGGGCAAAACGATGACCATTCTGCCAATTTCTGCGCTTTCGGTGGCTTAGAGGTAGAAAATTGTGGAGGGTAAGCTGCTGAAAGCTTTCGTTTCGGTGGCTAAAAGTGCCTCAAAAAGTGGCCCTTAGGCATCGAAAGTGAAAACTTGAAGTTTTTTCTAATGGAAGTACATACTCTTTTTCTTCTCAAAAAGATAAGTCTAAGACTTATCTTAAGGACACTTAACTAAAAAATAATAACATTCAATCATCAAATGACCTTCCTATCACCAAATAGCAAAAATTTGAAAAATTTATTTGAGGATATAACAGTACCAACAACTTTAAATGGAAAAAATTTCAAGTTAGAAATAGATTGCATAATATCCATGTACCACGATAAATATTCATAGAATTGACATTCACATAGGTCCATATGTCTTAAAATTTCAAATGTATCATTAAGTGTATCATTAAGGATGATCTCATCGTAATGTCTCTACATCCTCCCAAGTAGCATATCTTGGGCCATATTGGTTTGACTATTAGTTAAAACCTTAACTCTTTCTTGTTAAGTGAATCTTCTATTGAGATTTGTACAACTTTCATTACTCCATGGATATAATCGCACATATAATACCTTTCTAATTATAACCAATTACTACTAACTTGATTATCCCTCTAGCTCGAGAGATACAAAACATATGTTATTGCTAAAGTTTCCCATGCTAAAGAACATTTACGAAGATATTGATAATCAATCATTACACAAAGCAATCATCTCATTGATTCTTTAGTGATTATTCTTAATCAATGACCTTCTTGTTAAGTCATAAGGGTTAGGTCTTGATGAGGTAATGTTGAGTATATGACTTTCTTCATCATAGTAGAAACACAATAGGTTCTCTACCTACAATGGTAATACAAAGCACATACATGCTTTGAAGGGCACCATGTTTACCATGTCTTAGTGAGCATCTCCAGATCAAGAATAATTTATTACAAGGGTCCATTCCACATTCTATAATTAATTTTCTTATGGACTTGTTTTCTTCGCAATTGCTCTTCATACATCTCAAAATTATCCTTTATACCTACATGATACTTACCAACTTTGTCCCCTATCCTTTTTTGGTTGCATCACTAACACTTTTCAAGTTCCTTCCTCTTACTACGAAAGAAGTTCAGTAGTGGGATGAACATTCATCATTTATCATTGAACTTTTAACTTGGGTTCTATATAGTGTTAGGGAAATTTCCCTTTAAGTGAACATAATAAATTTTATGTTGAGAACACATTTATTCTAACAAAATTTTGTATTTAACTTTAATTCCATCTTCATACAAACTGGTGGTAGATAGTAATTATTTTAGTCACTTGCACTAACTGCCATTATTCCTTAGTAATAAAATTAAATTGACTTAACAAATCAATGAACAAATAAGCACAAGTTTTGTTAATATTACGTCAACCATTATCAATTCGTCCAAATTTCTTACCACAACCCATGATGTAATAGAACATATCATCACAGAATTTTCATTATCGTTTTGAACTCAAGTGTTTGTTCACAACATAGGCCCTTATGGTATCACTTAGGATTTCATTATATTATTCCTTAACATCATTTCTAGAGTTCATTAGCATTCCTTATATTGTATTTTCTTATTTAGCATTTCTTTTACACATGTCCATCCACCATTACATTCCCTGCCACTTAATGAATACTTAACTTAACAAATACTTTGTATTATTTGTAAATCTATCATCTTATTATCTCATTATCTCATAAACCCTTGTATTGCTTACTCCAACTACTTTCTCTTACTTTTATGGAACACATTCAATCTACTACTTACATAGCACACTTCACTATGCTTAATCCACTATTACCATTTTTTTCTTCCATATAATACATCATATTGCTAGTTCATTCATTTCCAATCCACCTTGAACTCAATTATAGCTCCATATTTAACCTCCCTCCTACCTTTTATCCATCCTTATATCCTACTTTAAAACATCATTATTTATCCCATCCATTTGTATTATTTCCTTCACATATTTTCCTTAATCAACTACCATCAAATCTGCACCCTTAATTTACAACTCATGCACTATTAATATTCATAATCGATTCATTACCCTTAACCTAAGTTGATCTCA